>NW_006500327.1:2725264-2739871 GCF_000471905.2 Amborella trichopoda
GACCAAGTGGAGTGAGAGAGAAATCTAGAGAGAGAAAACAGAGAGAGAGAGAGAGAGTGGAGAGAGGGGGAGTGAAGATTCCTATGATTGGGAACGTTGTCTGAATAATACACATATAAGGAATCGAGATCTCAATATGTTAGGGATCTCGATCCTAGCCTTTAGGAATCTCGATCTCAATCTTTGGAGATCTTGCTCCCAACCTTAAATGCTATATAGAGTCTAGGACCATATATATTTTTTAAGATAATGATTTCTTTATTTATAGCCAACGAGTAATGCAGCTATATTAAAGGTATAGTTGCAATTAGCTGCTATAAATGAAAAAAATCTTCAGTTTGGTGGTCATCTTGATATTTAGGGCAGGGTTTGAGATTCCAAACACCGAGGATCGAGATCCCAAAATTTAAAATCTAAGATCCCTTCCTGGAGCGCTAGAGCAAATTAGATTGCTGCTTAGGTTGAAACCCTTCCACAATAGGTGAAAGAAATCATTTAGGATTGTTAGAGGAGCTGCTCTCTCTTTTTCAGGGTGCGTGTGTGGGGGGAAACAGTTGACCCATGGTCCTAAATATAAAAGATCTACAGGTTATAAGTCTGCAATCAGTCCACGATGAAAGCCAACTGTGCCAATTATATAAATTGGCCAAGAGGACCATCTTTGTTGGTTTGTCCAAAGCGTCAAGTGCTGCATTGGCCACACGCCATACATGTCTGAAACAAACTACCAAAGGTCCTCAACATAACAATATGGTTGAAGATGGGCTCCACCTTCCAGGGACCTGGGATTGCCCTTATTGTCCACATAATCACATCCATGAATGACCAGGAGGGCTGACTAGCATCGTAAGTTTTAAGGCACTCTAGGAAGTCTTGTGCTTGCAGGCATAATCAGGGCTGAGATGGATGGCAGTATCCATGTGGAGCTCCTGCATTGTGCAAAGAGCAGCCATGAAAGTTTAGATCGATTACCCACTGTTTCGGCGGCCTCCAAAAGCTCGATCTTGGAACCTTTTGTGGTTTAACATTCATGATGTGGTTCTACTTACTAGCAAATTCAGCTAATGAGAAGTCTCAGAGATCTCTCCAGTTTCATGCCCAAAAGATGACATTAATTTAATTCAGTCCTTGATGGATTCAGTTCAAGCTTGTCTACTCTCAAAGGCGCAATTTTACGCTCCAGCCATATTCTCCATATCATGGCTGATACTCTGGCTCTCCATAGTAGCATAGCCGCAGGAAGGGTAAGGACGAAAGAAGAAGGCTGAGAACAATTTTTGCACTAACCAGGGACCACCAATGCCCCCTTGAAACTTTGGATCATACAGGTCCATAAATGGCTGGCCACAGGACAATGGATGAAGAGGTGTTCGCTAGCTCCCCTTGCATCCTTGCACATAGCACATCAATCGAGAGATGGATTCCTCGTCATTGTAAATTGTTGATGGAATCCATTGCAAGTGGGGCTTGGTTTTACATGCTTACTATAAATAATGAGATCCCTACTTTAAAGAGTATACATAATCCTTGATTATCATACACTTTAAGGTTGGTAACAAGATCCTCAAAAAGTTGGGATCAAGATCCCAAAAGGTCGGGATCAAGATCCCAAAAAGGTTGGAATCTCGATCCCGAGCATTTGGAGATCTCGATCCCTAACATGTGCATCGTACGAATGGCGTTCCCAACCATAGGGATCTTCTAATATTTCACGATCCCTCGCACCCGATCACGTTCTTGATCCCAGTACCATTCCCACTCCCGATCCCAACAACTATGCTTTGAGGTCTGTAGCGACTTCAAAGCATCTGAGGAACAACAAAGCTTATCGTCTGGTTGGGGAATTGTGTCGCAGAAGACCAATATGTCTGGTACATATTGAAGATAGGAGATTTGAGGCAGTGAAGCATCTTGTGGTGGTACAATCTTCATATAGTTAAACTACAAATTTCAGCCATGATTAAAAGAACCTAGGAGAGGCGAAGAAGCCTCGAGGGCAACCATTAATCAGCACCTTGTAGTTCGGGGACGAGATGCACCCCTATATTCATGATCTTTTTTTCTGCCCAAACCCCATAAGGTATAACACTTGGTCGACAATAAATTAGTCCACATGATTGTAAGCCTTTTCTAATCAAGCTTAAAGACCAGGCCAAGGATTTTATACTGATGTCTAGAATGGATGCACTCATGTGCAATTAAAGCCCCATCTAAAATATGCCTATCCTGTACCAAAGCCCCTTGGTTTGTTGAAATAACAAAATTCAAGACCTGCTGAAAGCAAGAGGTAAGGATCTTTGAGAGGATTTTGTAATAACCATTGAGGATACTCATAGGCCTGAAGTCTTTCAATTCTTCTACCCCTTCCAGCCTAAGGGCCCATGCGATGAATGTGGAGTTCATTCCCTTATGAATATTTCCCCTCTTGGTGAAACTCAACGAAAAAGGCCAAGAAGTCTCCCTCTAAGGAATCCCATAACTTGTGGATGAATAAGCCTCGCAAAAAACATCAGGCCTAGGTGCCTTATCTTGACCCCACTCCAATACTGCTCTGCAATCCCCAATTTGGTGAATGGCCTTTCTAACCACCACTCTGCCCCATCTCTAGGCAAAGTAAGAAAAAGAAGATTTGCAATCCTCGGCCTAGCATGGGGATGGACTGAAAATAACTTCTCGAAATAATTTATTTTCTAACCCTATTCACATCTCAAGGCATGTCGTAGGTCTAATTGTTCTCCTAAATCTCCCTTATGGAATTAGGTCTTCTCTGAAAGTTTGTTCTCTCACAAAAGAAAGATGTGTTCTCATCCCCTTCTTTGAGACATTTTACTCTTGATCTTTGGAATCAATAGACCTCTTCTTGTTTAAGGATGGTCTGAAACGACATATTTGCTTCAACCTACTTGTCCTCTCCTCCAGGTCATCATATCATCATTAGAGCTTTTTCCCAACTATTGGGATCGACTGCACTAATCCTAGGCAGCCATTCTGCTCTATCAAGGGTCATACCCTTAGTGAGGTCATAAGTCGCCATATCTTTTCTCATTACTTCCAACTATGTCCGTTTGGGCCTACCCCTTGCCCTTTTGAGCCTTCCACTTGAACCAACTTGCACCTCCTAATAGATGTTGTATTGGGTATACGCTGCAAATGGCCAAAATACCTAAGTCTACTTCTCTCATCTTATCACCTATTGGAGCCACACCTAAGTTCTGCCAAGTGCATTTATTTTAAATTGAGTTATTTACGTACGGACCTTAAATAAGTTAGGAAAACACGAGTTGCTCTCATTATACTCGAAAATTACAATCAAAGTCGGTCAACGCAACTTTTTTTCTTGACAAAATTATCCCCTTGGTCCGAGGATGGCATCCTCGGACCGTTTTTTTTTTTTTTCTTTCAAAACTTAAAAGTTGCGGTCTGAGAATGCCATTCTCGGACCACATCTTTAAGTTTTTTGAAAAAAAAAATAAAAAGCGGTTTGCGGATGATATCCTCGGACCGCTTGTTTATTCCAAAACTTAAAAGCGGTCCGGGGATATAGCATCCTTGAACCACTTTTTTTTTTTTTCCAACACTTAAAGTTGCAGTCTAAGGATGGCATTCTTGGACCGAAACTTAAGTTTTGAAAAAGAAAAGCAGTCTGAGAATGCCATCTTCGAACCACAACTTAAGTTAAACCCAAAAAAAAAACGGTCCGAGGATGGCATCCTCGACCCGAGGGGTAATTCTGTCAACAAAAAAAAAAGTCACGTTGACTGACCTTGATTGTAATTTTCAGGTATAAAGGGAGCAAGTCATATTTTTATAACTTATATAAGGTCCGTACGTAATTAACTCTTTTAATTAGGTACGTAATTAAAACAATTTAAGGTCCGTACGTAATTTAACTCTTTTAATTAACTTATTTAAGGTCCGTACATAATTAAATTCTATCCCTTCTTGTCTTGCCACTCATCCATCTCAACATCCTTATCCCAACTACACTCATCCTATGGCCATGTTGTTTCTTACTGCCCAATATTATGTCCCACAAAGCAAAGCTAGTCTCACAGTTGTCCTATAGAACTTCCCGTTCAACTTCATTAGTATGCAGTGAACTCCTCCGAGTCAGTTCTGTAAATTCCCTACTAAGTATAGGTCCCTAATTGCTGTTAAGATGGCCTCCATTCTTCCCTAGAAACTACCATAGTTCCAGTGGTTCCACTATTTAGGCAGCCATGGAGATGCAGTTTATTTCAAAGGCTAAATCTTTCCCAACCTTGAACATCAAAGGAGGACCCCCATTAAGGAATCAAGGGATGCCGGTTGGGTTCCTCTAGCCATATTTTCTTAAAACAACAAGGTTTCAGACCACTAGAGATAATGTCAGTTGTCCAATAGAAAAGGGTGTGGTCTGAAATAGATTTAGGGAGAGATCTAAAATGAGTTCCAGAAAATTCCACTTCCTGTATGGAGGAGATTAAAAACCTATCGATCCTACTCATGCTTGGACTGGCGGTGGGGTTTGACCAAGTAAAGAGACACCTGTTGAGAATGAGGTGAGGGGCAAGAAACCAACTCGGTTGAGTTTCGTCGATAATTCTTCCCAAGTTTGGTGACTGTAGTCTATTCAGGCCATGGAAGAAAATTTCTAACTACTGTTTTCGCATTTTTTTTTTTTAAGAGAATAATTTCCAAATTAAATTGTATGACATTCTAGTGAAAGAGACAAAGATTGAGTACATGCCTATTGTAGCTGACTCCAAAGCTAAAATTGTTTGGCCCCAAATGACCAAAATCCCACTGGAGGTCCCTTGGGCAGGTAATGCCTCCCATTGACAGGGTCAGCTACCCATTAGAAGAGATTTCAGCAGGCCGCAAGAAGACCCTGAACCCCACCATCTTGATGGCCTAGAATTCCTGCAAGAGTTTCCATCATAGTTGAGCTATTCACTTCTTTTTTTTAATAGTTCAATGCATAACAGCTGCACATAGTGAAGAAAGAGCTATGCATACATGGAAACAAAAGAATAATTGGATAAGACAAAGGAGGAGGGGGAAGAACTAAATGTGAAGACAGAAGAGGGAGAGGGAGAGGTGAGAAGTACGTGAGGGTTTGAAAACATGCTATGCAACCCTAATCGCACAACACGAGCATATAATAAAGGCATAGGCACATGAGGTTAGCCCACTAGATGTACCAGACATAGAATGCATATGAATTTAATGCATATGCGGTACTATGGAAGCAACAGTCTAGTCAGCAAGAAAGTCCATTCCAAATTCATGGTAAGAATCTAATAATCATCATATATTAGCATGTAATGTAGTTGAAACAAACTTATAAAGTCCCATAGCACAATATGTTTACCGACCCACCCATATATACCCTACTAGAAGATTCCAGACCACATTAAGACCTATACGCATGTCA
Source organism: Amborella trichopoda (assembly GCF_000471905.2). The sequence goes on from NW_006500327.1 coordinate 2,730,681, forward strand.
TAACCGACCAACAAGGGGGGATAGAGCAGTCGACGAGCTTACCTCTGCAAACTATAACTACAATTGCAAAGCTCATGAAAATACCATAAGCCCAACAAAAGAAACAAACCATCAGCCTTGTCAAAAAAGAAACAAACCATCAGCCTTGTCAAAAAAGAAACAAACCATCATAGCAAGATGACAAAACTCAAACAATGATGGAGTAGTCTCAAAAGTAGTGACTATCCTTGACACAATTGACACTGCAATGAAAAGAAAATGATGGGAATCTCTGCATGTAAAAGATGTTTATAAAAATTAATTTTTGTGTATTACAATGGAATGAGGTTATGCTAGTAATACTCTGTTGAAAGGGATATTCACTTTCAACCTGAGGGTATTTTCAATCAATCAAACCTTGTAATATATGCATAGCAAATGTATTGACCTAATACAAGTTAAATCACAAGTTTATCATGATATAATCAAGTTCAACATGGCACAAGAGCTTAAACGGTTAAGGGAAATAGGAATTGACCTATTTCCACATAAAACACTGGAATTTCAACAAAAAATTAGCAACTTGTCACCATAAAAATAGGTTTCAACACCATCCTTATATCTCACTAGCTCAAGGAAATTTTGTCCAAAACAATGAAGCAAATATAAAAATCTCTAGTTGGAAGTAGGAAAATGGAAAAGAAATACAAGGAAAGGATAAATGGTTATTGAGTTCTAATCTCATGAAGCAATCCATTCCGATTTTCTTTATCCTTCATTTTACAAAACCAAATCCAAAAAATTCATCATGCACAAACCACTGAAAGAGTAATTATACAACTGATTCAACCTACAAAACTAAATATCATCAGTAACACAATACAAAATTTGGATCCCCAACTACAAATAGCACAAGTAAGAAAACAGAAACAAGGCACGCACGTTCATCAACAAAACAATAAAAACCTCAACCAAAATTTCACCTTTGTGTGGCAAATAGAGCGCCATTCCCTTCTAAGAGACACAATGTATGAGCAATTAAGCGAACTTCTTTTATCACCATCAATCAACATTAAAGAGAGCATTCTTCAATTATTTCAAAACAAAAGTACCAAGAGAGACCAAGAACGGTTTTCCTTCTATCACTATCAGTATCTGGAGATAAAAAAGAACAACCTTCTTTTTATCACTCTAAAACAACAGTAGCCCCCAATTCCTTTAGTTTATCCACAATAGGGCCAGCCTCCTCCTTAGTTAACCCCTTCTTCAAAACAACAGGAGCTTTCTCCACCAAATCCTTGGCCTCTTTGAGCCCTAAATCAGTAAAAGTCCTGACCTCCTTTATAATCTTAATCTTTGCGGCTGTGTCAAATTTCTCGAGCTTCACATCAAAGGCCGTCTTCTCTGCGACCTTGGTCTCAGACGCCGGAGAACCAGATTTCCCTGTGGCGTCGCCGGAAATGGCACCGGATAGCGCGGGGCCATGTTTCTGAAACCCTAATTTGTGACGAAAGAGTAAAGAGTAATCATACCTCTCAATTTTGGTGAGATTCAGGAGCTCTTCTGCAATTCTTTCAAGCGTCTCAGATCTGGATTCAACCTGTGAAGAGAAGGAGAATGAAGAGCTTCGAAGCCTGAAGAGGGTCTTGATGCACAGATAGGATCTTCTAATTAAGATCATTTTGTTGGTGGGTTTGATTTCAAATCAAGGTTTTCGGATTTTCATACATGAATTGAGATCATTTTCGGAGTTGCAGAGAGGTTATTAGATTGGGCTTTATGCTGCGATTTATTGGTCATGAATGGAAAACACTTGGCGTGTCAACGAGATGATCAGGATACGGTTTCCATAGGGTTTGGTCCTCAATGAATTGAGAGAACATTTCGGGAGTTGCAGAGGGATTAACAGAATAGGGTTTTTTTTTAGGGTTTAGTGACGCCATAACTGGGAGCGTGGTTTCACTCAGGTGCATTTTAGTTCTAGTGCTATCCAGCAAAAAGTACTATGATCCATACGATCATAGAACTTCTGTGCTCATGAATATATCTCACCGTCCAATCAATAGGGAAACGGTGATGACGTTGACGATTACAGATTTTCTATAGTCATAAGCTACACATCGATAGCCCCAATCTCGAATTGACAAAATCAAGCGGCAAATAATCGATCATTATGTTCCTCCAACATTTGCAATGAAGACAATTGGTTTTTCGTTGTGCTGGTTATTAGTAGTTGCTATTGTAATTTTTCCTATTTTCAGTAGGAAAATAGTGGGAAAATATGCTCCGTTAAGGAGGATGATGTCTTTATACTCCGTAATGACTAATGAACCTCCATCGTTTCAGAATATGGCGCCTATATCAAAGGTAGGCTTGGCAATGGATAGGGCCACCTCGCCCGGCCATCGAAATATAGGGCCAGGGCCACAAAATGTTGCTTCAGGGCCAAGCATGGCCCAAGCCATGACAAGGCAGGGTTGGGCTTATGTAGTATCTTTTTCAAGTTTTTAATAATTCTTTTATTTTTTTTAGGCCCTGGCCAGTCTGGGCCTAGGGACATGGGCACTGATTGGGCCGGGACTAGCTTGGGCCAAGATGTCATCGTAAGGAAGTCACATTGATTTTGCAACACGAGATTCGATGTTGAGCGCGATAAAAGTTTTGATGTAGGCATGGTTAGCTCTTATAAAGTGTTTTTTTTTAGGAAACTTGTTTCATAAGGGCTTGGCCGCATATATGAGATCTAAAAAGTGTAAAGTATCTATCTTAAAGAAGGATGCAAGTAGGTGTTCTATTTAAAAACAGTAGAATCTGACGGTCCAAATGTTTTTTTACTAGACTTATTATTTTTAGTTTTTAAAATTTACTTATTTTTTTCATATTCATGATCTCCATGTTAGAGATTACATGTCCTTAAAAATTAAGTCCAAAAATCCATCCCAAAAATAGGTTTTATTAATAAGCCAGCATTTCTACATATGCGGGCTTGGCCCCATAAAAACCAGGTCTTTTTTTATATATAAGAAAAAGTATTTGGTGAGTCGGCCAATTCTACACGCCCTCCAAAATCCTTCTTAAATATGGATTTTGGATCCAAAAATTTAGGGTTTGTTAATGATAAATATGAATCTAGATATTTATATTTTTAGAAGAAAGTGACTTTAAGACAATGTTAGAAAAACCAGGTGATCTAACAAGTAACTGTCCGGTTAGATCATTGGCCGGTTTCGGTTTCGCGCGGTTTTGGTGATCGGCTGGTATTTTAAAATAAAAAATTCAAAAAATTGTATATAAAATCCAAAAAATAAGGAATTTAGTTTGTAATACATTTTTAAATATTCTTTATATTATGGTAAATATTACAAATTGTTGTGGTCATTAATATTCCCTTTTATATATTTTCCATCTTTTTCAAAAAAATTTAAAAATACCCGTAGATACAAATCGATTATTTAAAATCCATTTTTTCATTTATTTTTATCTTCATTTGAATGTGTTTTGTTTTAATCATTCTTTATAGGGAAACGTTTATATAGAGCCTAGGCTCTAAACAATCAAATTAGAGCCTACCTTAAAAATACAACTAGAAGAGATTGTTTTGATGCCCAAATATCCTCAAATTGATCATCTCGACATCAAGATACATGGAGTTCAGAAAAAAATGGATTTCAAAGTTTGGAAATAGTGCATCTCGTAAGGCGTTTTGGACCGTCAATTTTTACGGTATTCAAGTTTTCACAGATCTGCTCGATCTATACTATTTTTGAAGCTCTGATTTTATAACTAAAGATGAAAATATAATTTAAGGCTATCACAAAACTTTCCTGCATCGAAAACCATATTTCTCAACACTATATGAAGGTGGGCTCTAATTTGATTGTTTAGAGCCTCGGCTCTATACAAACCACTCCCTTCTTTATATGCTTTTCATATTTGAATAGATTTTTTTTATTGTTTTTTTATTTTTTTTCAACAATTTTTTGATTGCCCGGGGCTTGCCCGGTTAGAACAGTTGAATCGACCGGTTTACCAGTTAAGCCGATTAAATCACTTATGGCCCAATGTCCGATTAACCGTTCCGGTTCGATTTTGCGAACACTGCTCTAAGATTAGATATTGTTTATATATATAGAACTATCTCATTTAAATTCGTCATAACTAAAAGAAAAAATTGCGTAAATATCCATTTTATTTTTTGTTATTATGAAAATACCTAAAAATTTTCATTATCACTCATATGTCCGTTTTTTGAACTTCATAATAATTTTTTGAAAAAAAGACGAAACTACTCATTTTTAGTTTTTTGATAAAACCGAATTTTACTATTTGTAGACTTGGCCAAGTTATTGGCTTTTCGATTGTAATGCATACCTTTACACTTTCATGTTAAGGGTTCCAGTCTTGCCATATGCAATCTCATCATGGAATGGACAGGATTTGATACCAAACCCTCTTAAAGAGGTATGTATGCTTTTACTAAGACGCTATTTGAATAATAGTAATAGAAGTAGGTATTTGACTAGTTTTAGATAATAGTACTAGACGTACGTATTTGACAAATTTTAGAGAATGAAGAAACTTGCTGCACATTTAAAGAGAAAAGTTTAGGTTTTTCAAAAAAAACCAAAAAATAAATAAATTCGGTTTTTGAAAAACAGAAATTTTAATAATTTTAGTTTTTAGAAAAAACGAAAATGGGTAGCTTCTTCTTTTAAAAAAAAAAATTTGTTATGAAATTTAAAAACAGGCACCAGTAATAATGGAAAGTTTTAGGTATTTCTGTAATAATGAAAAATAAAATAGATATTTATATAATTTTCCCTAACTAAAATCCAGAAAACCAATTTTTGACAAAAAAAACCATTGCTTCTAACGGTTATTATTTTGAAATACCCTTTCGTATTTTCTACACAAACATATTAACATTTTTATTATCTCTTTTGAACATTTTTCATTGACTTCTTCGCTGAGTCCAGTGTCGATTTTGGGGTAAGTACGAATGACCCAAGACACCCCAAAATGTGGGAGGGTTAGAAACCTTCTACTCAAATATGTGATATATTTAGTCCTTTGATATTGACATCCATGTCCGGGTAAAGGGCTCAGTTGTGTTCGGTAGGTAGACAACGTAAAATTTTGTTAAAACTTATCATGAATCTTGAAGCGGACTAGGATTTATGTAGCAGACTCCAATTAATTAAAAAAAAAAAGCTATGATGATGTTGAGATGTTAACATCCATATAAGTTTATAATATATAAGCATAAAGCCACACTTATTTATGCATACATACCTTTTAATTGCTCCACCATCACCTAAATATTCAGCTAGTTTATAGACCAAATAAGTTTATAAAGCTTTATTAATAACAAATTATCTAGACCGTCCATTTTCAAGATTTTCATGGGTTTATAGATCTACCTAATGTGAAAAATTTTTGGAGTTTAAAATTTTATAATTAAAGATAAAAATAGATTTTTAAGTCATCGTAGGAATTTTTCACACCAAAATTATATCTTATGATAAAATTTAGGGGTGCCCTTGATTTGATTTTTTATTGTTACAACCTTATACAAACCATACCGTCTGTTGAATTCTAACTTTTTCACATGTGCATCTCCAAACTTGAAATTGATGTTTTAAATTGTTTATTTTTTAATTAAAGCTATGGAAAAACTGTTTCAAGGAAGAGATCCTCTAAATTATTTCATGTTGGTTTATATGATCATCCTCCATATGATTATTTTCAAAAAATTATCCCTACCAATGATCTTTCTAGATAGAGAGAGCTAATGATTGGGGTGGAGGATCCCACCACTCTTTATTTTATGACTCAAGACCCTCTCATATGAAATAGGAACTCCAAAATTTGGATTTCAGAACGATTGTGTATTTAACTGGTTAGAAAGAAATTAACTAGTACAAAGTATAATATAAGTATGAGAAATAAAGCATAAAAAACACAGACATCACTTGAACACAAAGATTTACGTATTGTATCTTAAAAGGGTACATCCACAAACATGGTAAACTGAAATCTGTTATACCAATGAAAAGGTACATCACATATTTTGGGATACAATAATCTAACCTTTGACCAAACCCTTTTGAACTAGCTTTGACCAATGCTACAAGTCAATTTTTGATTTCTACTCCATAGCTAGATATTGTACATGAAAAAACCCTTGAGTATAACTAAGACTTTCTCTTACTAAAAAGAGATTTCACCCAAAGTCTACAAGGGAGTCGTAGGTATTATCATGGTGGCTCTCTTCATAAAAAGCTCACATCTCTCTATATAATTACTTCTCAATGCAAGAGACCCTTGCTTCTCTCTCTCGAAAGAGAAAGTTACATTTCCCAAATGGTGACTTCAAATGGGGGCACATATGTTTTTCTTCGTTATCTATGTATAAAAGGTTAGAAACCATGTACCAAATAAGAAAACTTCCCTAACATGTCATACATATCTCAAAAGCCAAGTGATATAATCATGGGTCTTGAATCTTGATCTAGTTGGACTTCCATTTGCTTTACCTAATCTTAATCTGACTTATAAAAGGATTTCTATGGGCTTGTCATTTTACTTAAGACTTTCTCTAACAATGTCCACCTTAATATTAAAATCACCTCCTTATGATATCAACATCCATCATATAATTTCACAATTTCCTCCTTTTTTTCTAAATAAACCCCTTAGTCATTTTTACTAAAAAATTATGTTTGCCATCGTATTTTTTCACCTCAAAACAAAACACTCACACATATCGTCATAGACTTTTATTTGACCGAATAAACTAAACGAAGCTATATATTGAACCATGTATTCTAATACCACTTCTTAGAATCCTATACTTAACCGGTACAGGATTCTACTACAAGATTCTACTACAATCCTATACTTAACCGGCTAAACAGAAGTTGGAGCCTACTACAATCCTATATTTAACCGGCTAAAAAGAAATCAATAAAGAGCATAATACGAGTATGAAAAACCAACCTCTAACTCTATAGGAGGTACTTCAGTAGATGCTTCTCTCTGCAAGAAGTTCATTTATCTCTATATGAAGGCACTGCCACTCAGTGCAGGAGGTTGTTGTCTCTTTCTCTAGAGAAAATTGTATTTTCTATATAGTGACCCCAAATGGGGAAAACATATTCTTTTCTCTCTTGTCTCCCTTAGATGTTAGCTATATATTAAAACTAAAATATATAATCAACAGTCCTAGTCTAGTTGGACTTCTATTTTCCTTACCTAATCTTAATCCTATTTATGATAGGATTTATAAAGGCTTGTAATTTTCCTATCACTTAGAGAGAGAGGGGTTGCAATATGACAAGCAGAGAGGGAAGGTTGTAGGAGATTGTAGATAACTTTGGTCCACCCTCCGGCCTCCAAGAGGTTCCTCTCAAAAACCAATACATTTTAGATTGAAATTTCTAGTTCATATAAGGTTGCAACCTTAAAATGGAGAACTAAAGTGCACTTCAAAAGTCCATTGAAAGAGGAGCGTTAATGTTGAAAAATTCTCTAATTGATCAGCTCGATATCGATATGTATGAATATGAAAAGAAAAGGGATTTCTAATTCAAAAAATAGTGCATCTTGCAACGGACTGTCCATTTTGAAGATTTTCATATGTTTATAGATCTACTTGATTTAAAACATTTTTGGATTGTATAATTAGATATGAAAATAGATTTTCAGGCCATCTTAAGAATTTTTTATACTAAAACTACATGTTATGATAAAATTTGGAGGTGCGCCTTAATTGTTTAAACCACACCCTTAAAAGAAAACTATCAGATGTTTTACCCAATAAAAAAACTCTCAAGTGAAGTTTATGCTTGTGGGGAGCCTCTGATTTGCACCCAAGCCTATAAAATATAAAGGGAGGAGTAAACTTGTTCAAAACCTCTTGACAATGAGCGGCAATTCAATTTTCATAATTATTTAAGACCAAGCATGACTAGTAGCTTCTTATAAGTATTCCATTAATAAAAATATTTAAAGAGCATGACCAACTCATAGCCTTTATGAACCTTACATAAATGCTTTTTCAATCCCTCCTCCTCCCAAAATCAACTTGGGCCCATGCGAGGGCAAGAAGCAACTACCCCCTTCATCATTGTTATAGAGAATTCGATATTTCCATTTATAATGACTAAGGCATCCCTTCGAACAAGCACAAATATTTTCTCGATAATTAAAGGAAAAAAAAGTTTATATAAGGGTGAGGCCGAAAACAATCAAATTAAGATACACAGATAAAATTCATTGAAACAAGTTATCCTAATGTTAAAAAACCCTCAATTCGAATATCTGGAGATCAAGATTTATGGACATTAGAAAAATTAGATTTCAAGTCTTGAAAATAGTGCATCTTGCAATATATTATCTAGATTGTCGATTTCAAAATTTTCAAGTGTTTATAGATTTGCCCAATCTAGAACACTTGAAAATTTATGAACACTTATGATTTTCAAGTATAAGGATTCAAAACATAGTATAGATCGAGCAGATCTATGAGCACTATAAAATGTTGAAAATTAACTGTTTAGATAATTCATTATATGATGCATTATCTATTTTTTCTCATATAAATACATCTTGATGTTGAGATGATCGAATTTGAGGATTTCTTGAAATAACATCATCGAGAGGTGTGACTTAATTTGATTGGTAAATAACATCATCTAGAGGTGCGACTTAATTTGATTGTTTAGGGCCTCATCCTTAGACTTTTTCGATAACTAAAACACATTAGTATTGAGAATCATTTAGACCCCCTACAAACGCAAACTAGTCTAGAATTTTCCCAAAAGATTGCATGTTTTGTTACAAAAGACTATGTAATTGTGCTTAACCACCTATCAATAGGGCCGGCCAGCATGGTCGGCCCAATCCCAAGCCAGGCTAACCCTATATGTGCCAATGCAGGCCCGGCCCTTTGTCAGCCACCTATCCATCATTATAAGGGTGCAGTTTGCATACGGATGCATCCGTAGGTGTAGAGGTAAGGTGCACTTTCAAATTTTATCAAGGTATATAATTTTGATGTAAAATGTTCTTAGAATTATCTCAAAATCTATTTTTATATCTAATTATAAAATTTTAAATTTTAAAAATAGTTAAAATCAAGTAGATCTATAAACACATGAAAATCTTGAAACTGGACGGTATAGATAATATGTTGTAAAATGCACTATTTC
>NW_006500327.1:2739891-2788332 GCF_000471905.2 Amborella trichopoda
AAACTACCTTTTTCTATGGATTTTTGAGGGGCATCCGTAGTTCTACATTATAAGGTACCATCCTTATATAAACTTTTTCCTCATTATAAACTAGAAAGAAGTTCATATAAATACCCTTGATTAGTCGCTCATCTCCAAACTTTAAAATAATAAATTTAAAGGATCCTTTTTCATATGTGTGAGTTGAAAATTCTACAAACTTTGGGTACACGACAAGCTAGCATTAATTTAGTTGTTAGCTCGTGAGTTGAGCCCATACCTTGACATCATCGAAACTTCAATACAAGGGCCTTCATTCAAACTAGGACCAGCGAAAAGATAAACCAAATTATAAGATGACAATAGGGTTCCTCTACTATATTATATATGCAAATGTGAGAAGAGGACAAAAGGGCTGTTTTCACCGGATACTGTATCAAATGAGAGAGAGAGAGAGAGAGCACCCTTCAACGGTTCATATTGAACCATGAGGCATCTAACGGTCGAAAAATTTATTTTTTTATTTTTTTTTAATTTAACAATTACTTTTACCTGAAATTTATGATATATATTTCTTTTAAAATTGTGTAACCAAATAAAAAGATATTTTGAATGTAATAAATTAACTAAAATACCCCTAAAATTTTGAGAGGTATTTTGATTAATTATTTTATTGAAAATAACATTTTTATTATTGTTATTTGTTGTGATTTATAAAAAAGAATCTATAGTTTAAATTTTAAGTAAAAATAAATTTAAATAAAAATAACAATAAAATACAAAATTGAATTTGTGTGGTTCAATTCTGAATCGTAAGACAACATCATGTGGACAGAAGGCTTTCCCCCTTTGAAAATGAGAGCACAACAAAACACAAACGAGACTCTTCAACAAAACACAAACGAGACTCTTACATTCTAAAATAACAAATTTGTCTAAAGAGTTTTGTTAAGGCATTCTTATGCAATAGCATTTCTTTAATGTATTCAACATTCATTGGATATCTATTACTCTTGTTTTGTAATACAAATTTTTCATATAAGGATATTTTCCGTTATTAGGAGGGCAGAATAGGTTATTCCTACAATAAACTAATGATAATTAATGTTCTATGTAGGTGATGTCAAAGCTCATGTGGATGATATCATTATTCACTCGAGTTATATTAGGATACTCTAACTTATGTAGTGTTTTATTAATGTACTCAACATTTTTGGACATTTATTATTTTTATTTTGTAACACAAAATTTTTTGAGCGAAGGTATTTTTGTTTGCTAGGAGGGTTGGAAACGATATTTCTATAAGAATCTAGTGGCAATCTATTAGTTGTTAAAAAATAATCAATGTTCAATATTGGTGGTGTCATATATCATGTGGATGATGTTATTCTCCATTATAATTAATACATATTTTCATTTTTATGAAGAATTTATGTTTTACCTTTGATTAATTATTTTAAATACCCATAGGCAAAAAAGTTACACAATACAGGGTAAAGGTATCAAATATCCAAAAATACTGAGTAAGTTAAGAAAATATTCATGTGTAGGCGTACCTCAACAAAACCCTTCTCTATTCTAGTTAATAAATATTTTTTTTTCTATCAAGAAATTCTAGCTCACCCTCAATGAATTGCCTAAAATACCTTTAAACAAAAAAAAAAAAAAAGGTTCCTAGATTATGGTGCAAAGGTATTACATGTCTGAAAATATTGAAGTACAAGACCTTCTCGTAACCATTTAAATTCATTGTAAAGAAAATAGCCATCATTTATTTTTGGTTGATAACCTGTTCGTTAGATCACATGGCTTATTCCTTGATGTATGTAATATATAATTCAATTTTTCAATATGTAAAAACATTTGCTATCTTCTTCAAGGAAGATTGTTCAATCGTGACCTTATGTGGAATGGAATGGATGATAATAATATGGGTGCAGTTTGTATAAAGCCGAGGCTCTAAACAATCAAAGTAAAACGTACCTTCAAATAGTATTGCAAAATGTGGTTTCAATATTTGAAATCTTTGTGATCGCTTTAAAATATTTTTTTATCTTTAATTATAAAATTTAAAGCTTCAATAATAGTGTAGATCGAGCATATCAATGAAAACTTGAAAATTGGAAGTCCAAAAATACGTTACAAGATATACTATTTTCAAAACTTGAAATTTATTTATTTTCTCATATCCATACATCTTGACGTTGAGATGATCAATTTAAAAATATTTAAACATCAAAACAACCTATTCTAGTATAATTTTTGAGATGGACTCTAATTTAATATTTTAGAGCCTAGGCTCTATATAAACTTTTTCCAAATAAATATTAGTGCGATGGGTCGTGGACATGCAAGCATAGATGGAGAGTTTGATTATTTCTTACAAGAAAGGGAAGAAAATTATGGAAGCCACATGTTGTCAAGACTCCGGACTTAACCGGTCTCCAAACTATAAAATGGCTGGGTGTCAACGTCCTTATCTCTCTCTCTCTAAAACCACCATTCAGGTGTTTCTCACACAAATCCCATTTGTAATGGGAAAAAGTTTATATAAGATTACAACCTTTTATACTGTTGAACTAAGGTACACCTCAAAAATCTTGCAGTAGAGAATGTTTCGGCATAGGAGATCCCTCCAACTGATCACCTCGACTTTAAGATGAATGGACATGAAGACTAAAAAAGAATTTCAAATCAAATCTAAAACATAGTGTATCTTGTAACAATTTATTTGGACCGCCTATTTTCAAGATTTTTATTTGTTTCTTAATTTACTCGATCTGGACCAATTTTTTAAAACTTTAACTTTTATAACTGAGGATAAAAGAGAGTTTGATGCCATCATCAAGTTTTCAACGCCTAAATGACATCTTTAAGTAAATTTTATATATGTGTCGTAGGCAACCTTGTACAAACTTCACCCTTTATAATGACCTGGCAACCAAATCCGAATCATAATCTAGGTTAATAATAAAAGAAATCCAAATCTTTATCCCTCTCTCTCGGTCAAATCCAAATCCTAATCTCTCGAAGAAATGAACGAAAGTGCCATTATTTAGGGATGACTTGCATATGGTATGACGATGATAAAGAAATTACGATAGAAAAAAAAAAAATTTGAAAAAAAGATCTATCATTTTAATCTTAATTGACTCGTTATATATATCAATACCCGATCAAACTATCAAACCACCATGATTACGCTTATGCCCAACCTCAACTCCTCCTCAATCGTGAGTAAATGTAGGGAGTCAAAAAAAGCGGATTGTGTACAATGATACCATTTTATTTTAATATAAAGATGTTTTTTTAAAAAAAAAACAAAATTTAAGATTTATTAATAATAAAACCAATTACATCAAGGATTCAAAATCACCAGTAACCACCGGAGCTTCCAACTTAACTATCCTTTTAGCCAACGAATCAACCAAAATATTAGCCTCTCTGTACACATGTTCTAGTGACACCGTCAAACCTGATATTAAGTCGAAGATTTGCAGGCCGACCTGCTTGAGTCGCCAAGGGAATCGTTGTTCTTTCTCACACCATTTTATAACATTCAACGAATCCCCTTCAATAATAAACCTCTGGCCACTAGAATCTTCAAGCCAAACATAATTGTAGATAATACAACATGATTCGCCGTGGTAACACCACAAAGTCCAGCAAAAGTAAGAATTGCATTTCCTAGTAAGAATTGCATTTCCTAGCCAATCACGAACCACTCCACCAAAACCAGCTGGGCTTGGGTTACCCAACGACTATTATCAAAATTCAACTTAAGGATTCCTTGGTCTGGGGGATTCCATCTCATACAAGGTCTATTTCTAGACACATCCAGCTGAAAAAGATTAGAGAGATTAATCATAACATCAGTTTTATATATACCGCTCCCTCCCTGGACCAAAGAGAAAGTTTGATGTTGGTCATAATTACTTATAGAACACTTGTTTCATGCGGGCTGGATCATATTTCCACGATATGCAATCTAGAGATATAAAGTATCCATCTTAAAGATAGATGCACATAGATGGTCCATTTAAAAACATTTGTAATTAACGGTCCAAATATTTTGTTAATATAATTATTATTTCTAGTTTTCAAAAAAAAAAAATTCATATTCATGATCTCCATGTTAAATATTATATATTCTCTAAAACTTAGGACCAAATTGTATTTAAAAAATATATTTATTACCAAGCCTGTATTTCTACATCTACGGGCTTCGCTACATGCTCACTACGACCTCAATTATAACCATCTAATGTGAAATCTGATAGCTGGGGTGTGTCACAAAGTTTGAGTTTTAAAGTTGGAGCTTAATCAATGAATAAATACAGCCATCTAATTTTACATCCATGACAAGATTAATTATAACCACCTTGTACCAAAGACAAATAGTGTCCCTCTATACTTTCCAAAAAAAAAGGTTTTATGATCTTGCGGGTATCTTAGTTAGAAAATTTTAAGACCCTTGTCTTGGAGAATTTTAGGACCTCAAAATTTGGGGGTATCCGTCCCAGCGACGAAAAAAAAAAAGAAAGAAGAATTTCATGTGCATTCCTCTGAGTGGCGGAAAAATTGAATAAAGACCATGGAAATAGAATGGTCAAATCTAACTGTTTAGTAACTTACAATACATTTTATTTTTCTTGAAGAGTATGTGTATCATGCTCCCTCGGAATACTGTTGTACATCTACTCCCTCAGTCATAGTACCTACTTGGGAGCAATTTTTCAATTTGAAATTTTGAGAAGCATCTAAGAATTACTAGATGATAAATTTCAAAATAAAAATATTTTGAGTTTCCAGTTTTCTAACACTTATACCTCACCTTCAAAAACTAAACAATTCAATCTTGAGACATTTTTGTTTTTAAATGGTATAGAAAGTGTAATTTGGGATTTTTTTTTTAATGAGATACGTTTAGATTGACGAAGTTAAGTCCCAAAAATATTCGGATCCCAAAATTATTCCTAAATTTCGTTTCACCCAAAGGAATAAATATACAATATCCTCTTATTGGAATAGGAAATCTTGTGCTTTTGAAATAATCTTTGGTGATTCGAATGTGGATCTCAAAATTTTATATCAACAAAATATTGCACAATGAGCACCAGCAGGAGCACTCACATATGCTTTGGCATTCTCTCTAGCTTCTTTCCTAGAAGTGTACTATCATCATAAAAAATGACTAATCTAATGGGTAAAAAGAGCCCGAGCTTAATTCGTTAGCACATGACAATTTACAACACTACGTCTTAAGCTTAATTCGTACAAAGGATAGGGTCCTCTCCCCTGACTTACACAAAAAAAACAAATGACTAATCCAACTCATATATTATTTAAGGAATACAGCTTAATTCCTACAAAGAGTAGGGGTCCTCTCCATGACTCCCACAAAAAACAAATGACTAATCCAACTCATATATTATGTATGGAATACTTCTTATCACAGGGAGGTTAGAATAGAATTCAAATCCAAGACCGCAATACTATACTCTCTTTAATTACCCAAAAAATAAGAAAATGTATATGATGAGATCTTTTATTTTTTATACAGGAAGTCAAAGTCTTCTTTGACCATTAGATTTAAAATCTGAGTAGTTGAGGATGTGTTATTGTTTAGGCACAAAGTCCAAATCATAATTTCTAAAAAATTGGGACATACTTTCATCTATTAGATTTCACATCCATTGGCTAAAAGCGGTTGTGACCTCCTTGTATTAAAAATAAATGGTCTTATAATATACAATCCCAAAAAAAATATAGTCTATTGTTTGACGGATAAGTCATGATAATGTAGTCCTTGCTTCCTAATTACCAAACCAAGTGACTGAACTCATAAATCTAATCCAACGATAACTTGGTCCATGAATCAATGAATTTATGGGGGGATCAGACTGTTTTTTCAATAATGTTTAAGAAGACGGAACGATGGGGTGGATCGCTCACCACCGATCCAGCTCCGGATTGGTGATACTGATCATTCTCGAATTGCCTGGATCGGTTATAAAAAATTTCAAAATAAATGGAATAAAGTATAAGTTAAAATATAGTAAAGAGGACTGTTTTAAAAGCTTGATTGGCAAACCGGGCTAATTCTTGAATGTAAAAATTGGTCCAAGAAAAAAATAAAAATAAATAAATGTAGGAACCTGTCATTTCCATGAGAATTGAACCGATTCCCAGATCTGACAGCTAATTGGGCGATCTATGCTGTTTTCCAATTTGGATCCACAACGTTCAATTTGGATCAAGGCTTTTCAATCATCAGTAACGAACATATGGGAGCATGTTCCTCACACATCCAGATATCATTGCAAATGGACGGTAGAGATTGACCCCGGACAGAGACATATTGCATGTACATTTTGATATGCCTTTTCGATCACTTCTTGGTCCAATCTCCATTGTTCATTTTAAATGGAGGGTGGATGGAATGGGCCTATGACTATATACTTACTAGGGACCATACTATTCTTCCCCAATTGAAACTTAAGGTGAAAAACTATACCAAAAACAGAATCTAAAACGGAATAAACTTCATGAAATATAGGATTATATCCATGAGTACATCAAATATGTGGACATCAAATATGTGCGTTACACTAGTCATCAACGTCCATAATAATGGGTTGAATGGTGATGGAGAGAGGATGGAATCCACTAAACATGACATTGAATCGTTGTATGTCACTCTCTTCATCACCATCTAACCCATGTATTGGATGGTGATCATTTGACCCCATATGTTGCGTGGTCACATGACTCATGGACCATCATACCAACAATTCTTTCTCTTGTTAAAGTGGTTTATGGGTGCAATACTATATTTGCCTCGCCGGAGGCAGCCTCTGTCCATCTTAAAGATGGATGTGGTGTTGTAGTTTCAAAGCCAAATAAATGGTTTAGAATTTTCCTTCAAAAATTATCATTTTTAGTTTTCAAAAAAGAAAAATTTAACACATTCATATTCTCATGCTAGCTATTATATATACTAAAAAATAGGTCTAAAATCCATCTAAAAATTGGAGTACGAAGACGGGACCCATATCTAAGTATGAATCTTAGGACTCATAAAAAAGACGTCTATTTATTTTGGGTACCAAGAAACTATAAAGTAAAAAAAGAAAATTACAAAAAACCTCAAGACTACATTTTCTGTACAGCTTACCTCCAAACTAACTTTTTCTCTCACTTTTTTCCCCAAAATGTACTTTCTATACACTGTATCGGTTCAGCAGTAGGGCTCCGCACTGTGTAAATTGTGCTCGGATAGTAGGGCTCTGGCATTATGTAACGTACGATACGGCAGTTGCAAAAGGGCGGTTTGGCATTAGATGTTACTGGATTGCAGGGTTCCGACAGTATGTAAAAGGCAGTCTGACAGTACTCAGTTTCGGTCCAGTAGTTGTCTTAGAGCGGTCCGGCACTTGTGCGTTCCGGCAACGTGATGGTGCACTATGGCAATTTGCTACTGCAGTCCAAAAGTCAAGGTCAAATGTAGCCAAAATGATTTTGGTGCACGGGAAGGTCATTTCTGTGTAAAAAAATGAACTTTTTTCGTTGGGGGAAGGCGTATTTGCATAAAAAGTTTGTTTTGTGAGAAAAAGTGAAAGAAATTATTACATTGAGGGAGAATTGCATAACAAGTGTGCTTTTGGGGTTTTTTTATAATTTTCCGAATAAAAAAGCTGTGTAAATATAAGCAATTTAAGTTGCCTTTTCTTTTTTATTGCTGCCAGGCATTCAGAATAGGAGAACGTTTGGGGTGTGCTTTGTATAAGGCGTCAACCTTCAACAATCCAAGACGCGCCTCTGAACTATACAGAAGATGTAGGTGCCAGAAAACATTGTGATGGCCTAAAAACTATTTTCGTCCCTAATTGTAAACTCTAAGCCTCTAAAAATAATGCAAATCAAGTAGATTTATAAACACTTTAAAATCTTGATAATGGACAATGTAAATAATGCACTACAAGATACACTATTTTCAAAACTTGAAATGAATTTTTGTTTCATATCCATACATCTCCGAATCAAAATGATCAAGTTGAGGTTTTGCAATGTCAAAAATATCTATTTTAGTGGGTTTTTGAAGTGTGCCTTACTTCTAAAGTGTAAGGTTGACAACTTGTATAATTTTTTATTAAAAGTTTATATACGGCATCGATCATATACTATAGAAGTAAGGAATACCTCAAAAACCCATAGAAAAGATTGTTCTGATGCTAAAAAACTCTATGATTGATTATTTTAACTTCGAGATGTACGGTTATGAATAAAAAAATGATTTCAAGTGCTTAAAAGGCGCATCTTGTAACATGATATCTGGATTATCCATTTTCAAAGATTTGAGTTATTTATTGATATGCTTTGACCATACCATTTTTTAAGCTTTAATTCATAATTAGGGATGACAAAATATTTTCATTTGATCACAAAAAAATTTCATCACCAAAATTGCATAATTCAGCAAAATTTGGAGCCATACTGCACTTTCAATATCTAAGCTTAACACCTTAATGCACACCGCACCGTTGAAAAAATGGTGAAGGCCAACTTAGAGCTTAAAGACAGGAAGCGGGGTAAGGTTTTAAGCAAGGTTTAAAAAATCGGTAATCCAAATTGGAAAAGCCCAAATTTAAAACAAGAATCAAATGGGCTAATCTAATTCCCCCAATATATAGGGACTTGACTAGCTTCCGTGAAGAACTGATCAGTTCATTGATAAATCCGCCTGTCTATGAAATAACCGGCCGGTTTTGTCTGAAGTGAACCATGCAGGGCTAGCCTAGCGCTAGCGTTAGCGCATCCATTTTCTTGCAAAAAACAACAGCTTGCGTGGCAATTCGAAAGAATCAAGCCATATCTTATTATTTTAATTTTACAATTTGAATTTTTAAAATTTACATTTACTTGGCCCCACCATGCCAGTGCACCGGATACCTGTGCTCATCCACACTATAAGACACACACGAGACTTATTTATAGCATTTTGGGTCCCCTTTCTTATCTATATCCCTGAAGTGGGATAAAGCCTTTCCATCTCTTTCTCTTTCATTCTTGCTTATTCATTTCCGTGGGGCAAATTTCTTTCTTTTTTTTTAATTTTTTCCTTTTTCTTTTTTCATTTTTTTTTTGGAGGTAAACTTTTCAATACAACAAATATCAATGGGATTAAATGACCCAACTTCTCCCACCTTTAATAAAAACTTTGTTTTTTTCTTATTAAATGTGAGAGATATTGGGTTTCTAGTTCTTACTTTAAAAGGCCAAAAACCCTTTAAATGACCCAATATCTCTTAGCTTTAATAAAATGTATGTTTTTTCTTATTAACCTTCAAATGGCTCAATATCTCTCACGTTTAATAAGAACTTTGTTTTGTTTTATTACCTTTAAATGACCCAATATCTCTCACCTTTAATAAGAACTTTGTTTTTTCTTAGTTGCCTTTAAATGACCAATATCCCTCACCTCAATTTTTTAAGAAAAGGGTAAAAGTAAGAAATGGATAAGCAAACCCCCTATCTTTACCAGCGGTGTTGAAGATTGTAAAAACACAAGAATAAAAAAAACACGGGTTATAGTGAATTTTAAACTATATTTCAACTATGAAATGAATGTAATGATCAACAAACACTTAGACATGAAACATATTCTCATAAGTTATGTATTTTTGGTAAAATGATGAAAATCCATAATGCAATCCTTTATTTTATTGTTAACTTAAAAAACTGGATTTCCAATAAATTTTAAAGATTTTTTGAAATTTTTGTAAGCCAAAACCAACTGATCTGGCCAATTTTCCCATCCAACCCAATTTTCTAGATAAATAATCCGGATCGCCAATCTTCTTTTTTTTTTACGGAAAGTATACGATGAGACCATGTACCTTTGGGATAAGGTAGTCACATTAATCCTAACCATTAGATGTGAAATTAGGTGATTGCAATTATTCTATTAACTAATCTCAAACTTCAAAAGGCATTTTCTCAAACTTCGCGACATATCCAAATTATCAAACTTGACATCGGATGGTTATAAATAATTGTGACCATCTTGCAAAAGGTAAATAGTCTCGTTCTATAAAATCCAATTTTTTTAAACGTTTTAAAGCATGGAAACTTGGGGGTATTTGGATATTTTAGAAACGCAGGAAGTTTTTGTCTTTTACCTAGAAGTCCTCATATGGAATTAAATGAGAAACAGAAAAAAAAGTAAGAGTGACTCAGAAGAATAGATAATGGCGCTCAAATATTTGACATAAATGGTCAACATCTCACTCATTAACACCATCGAAGCTTCCATGGATCATCCCAATCACATTTAAATTGACCTGCATAGAGAGGAGATGATATTTTGACTAAGTAAAAACACAAGGGAGAGTGGTCTGCGTTATAAATACGAGTTTTTCAAGAGACTTCGGCAAACGTTAGTTTCAAAGTCATTCACCAATGATTCTGTGTGGGAGGTTTGCAGTTGAGGAAGAAGGTGATCATCCATGGCATCCTCGTTCAACCCCCACAAAAGCAATTCGATGCAAGAAAAGCAAGGCCAACAAGAACCCATTCTCATCAATAGGCCTTGACAAGTTTGCCATGGTTTCAGCGGATCTGAATGCCAAAAGACAGAGAATCCTGGCTCAACTTGGCCCACAAGACTCATCAATGGTTCGATTCATGTACTCGTACCCGATCAAACGTTGGGTTCCTCTTGTTGTGAAGGTCAAAGAGAGCAATGAGAGAAAACCCAACAAGGATTTGTCGAAAATCAAATCCAAAAACCAGGAAATTCCGCAGCCTAAGTCATCTGAAGTTGAACAAATTACCAACTCCGAAGAGAGAGAAAAACCCAAAAAGACAGAAAATCGGGTTTCGGGTACAAATCCCGGGGTTGGGTTTTCTCAAGGGGGTGCGAAGAACAAGACAGGAGTTTGGTTTAAGGGTGGATCTCTTTGTTATGAGCATTTTACTCTTGTTCTTATTTTGCTCTGTTTAGTTCTCTATGGTAAGGTTTTTGCCATTTTGTGTACTTGTATGTGGTGGTATATGATGCCTTCTGTGAAGAATTTGAAGGGAGAAAGAAGGGATTCTATGAAGAAGAGAGATTATACAAGGAGGGTTAGTGGTAAGAGACTTGTGGATGTTGGAGCTGATGAGGGGAGGAAGATGGTGGTGATGCAGAAATCATTGCAGAAGGACCATGTCAAATGAGATATGAGTGAGAGAGAGATGGGACTTTTGTTTTTGTGTACTATTCAAGATGATGATTCTCATGTCAGATAGGTAAGTTCATTGAATTCATTAAATTTGGTGTTGCTTTCTCTGAGAGGTTAGTGAAAGTTTTCAATCCTTCAAGGTAATGGATTTTGGTCTCCTAGAACAGGCCATTTTTCTACATCACAAGAAAAGGGAGTGGCTATTTGCAATTTTGTACATAAAGAGGCTTCCCCAGTTGTGTATGTTTCCTCTCTCTTTTTCTTGTTGTTTAGACTTTAGATCATTATATGTAATGAAAATTTGTATTGTGTTGAATTCACAAGGTTCATTATAACCTTGATGGACTGTTTAGATAATCAGATTGATACTCAATTTCAGGTGCAGATCATAAATTTAAATCATTTCTTTTACAGAAGAGGGGTACTAAAAGAGACGGACACAAACAACAACAGTTAGTATTCCGGCAAATTTAAATCATTTTAGGAGGGGTTCTAAAAGAGACGGACACAAACAACAACAGTTAGTATTCCGGCAAATTTAAATCATCAACAAGAGTCACTAAGAGGGAGGCAGACACAAACAACAACAGTTAGTATTCCTGCAGAAGAGGAGGCTTCAGTATTACAAAACCAGCTAAGTGGTCCATCTCCAAGGGGCCCCCAAGATCTCGAGATCCATCTCCGCCTTGAGACTACATTTACATAAACTTCCAAGATTTCTATTATTCATATTAAAGCTGGGGGCGTATCATTCATATAGTAAACCAGGGGGCGATGACAGATGCCGGGTGAAATTCGGGGGAAAATTCAAGGGAAAATTGGTGAAGATTTAACTGATTAAGAACGGGTGATGATTGGAAATCCTGTTTATGATTCATAAATTTACTGCACCAATTACAACCAAATACCCTCATAAGAATACTACTAAACACCCTTATGACACTGGCAATTGTTCTAAATTTCATAGGCAAATTGTTGTAAGGCTCGTATAGATGATGGTTAATCTTACCGGTGGGGTATCTTATTGGAATTTAATATACTCCCCATAATATTATTATGGGAAAATTACAAAAAAATCCAAGACTAAACTCTGCATGCAACTTACCCTAACCTAATATTTTCTCACTTTTTTTTACCGAAAATACACTTTTTATGTAAATATCCCCCAACCAAAATGAAAAATAAATTATCCCACCAAAATAGGGGCTCCGGTATTGTGTAAGTGTGGTTCGGCAATAGCACTCCGGCACTGTGTAAAGTACAGTCCGGTCGTAGGGCTTCGGCACTGTGTAAAGTGCGGTTTGGCAGTAGGGCTTCGACACTGTATAAAGTGCGGTCAGACAGTAGGGCTTCGACACTGTGTAACGTGCGGTTCGGCAGTAGGGCTCCGGCACTGTGTAAAGTGCAATCCGGCAATTGAAAAGGGTTGTCCAGTAGTTGCAAAAGGCGGTCCGGCAATAGATGTTATTAGATTCCAGGGCTCCGACACTATGTAAAGGGCGCTCTGACACTTGTGCGCTCCAGCAATGTGATAGTGCACTCAGGTAATGTGCTATTGGGATCCAAAGGTTAATGTCAAATCTTGGCAAAATGATTTTTTTATGCAAGAAGGGCTTGCGTCTGAAAAAAAAATGAACTTTTTCCCTTGGGGGTATTTGCATAGAAAGTTTGCTTTTGGGAAAAAAATGAGAGAAAAAGGTTGGTTAGGGATAAGTTGCATAGAAAGTGTGATATTTTTTTGTAATTTTCCATAATATTATTTTGTTAGTGTTTGATATATACCTTACATTACATTAAATGTTTAATTATTTAACTTTTTTTTTTTTTTGGTGATTTTCAGCCTCTTTAGTTATTTAAGGTTCGATTTTCAACCAAGTATTTTGATTAAAATAAAAATCATTTTTTTTAAAAAAAATAAGCTTATTGCCTAAGTTTATCTAAGATAAATTTATGAGGGACACTCAGACAGTAAATAGTTCATTATCAAAATTAATTTTATTGAAACAAAAGATTATGAGTGATTACGAGTATATCCAAATGAGCCCATAGCCTACAGTGAAGAAAGTCTGCCATTTTGAGCACAGTTTTTAGATAATCAACTAATGAGATAGAGAATGTGCGCAGTGGGGTTCAAAAAATCATCGAGCTAACTAAGAACTACTCGTGTCGGATGATTGGGAATCTAGTTCTGGATTCTTCCTTAATGGAAAATTCCCATTCCCATGATTTGCACTGAACTGGGTGGCACCTTGTGGTGAATTACGAGAGATTCAAGTCAATCCGAGTCTTGACCGATTTTTTAACTAATTATTTCTTTTTCTTTCACCTATTCACCTATACGCGTGACTCGACTCAGTCTAGATCAGCAAACCAACTCGAGAACCAGGGAGCCCTCGCAAGTGATGAGTCTCTGTCTATGGACTTCGCACCCAAGTCCTGATTTTTTGACCACCACAAGCATTAGAGGTTATATCCATAACGGGCTGGGGCCAATACCAAAACAAATTGGTGTACATGAATAAGGGAAATAACATAAAAGCATAAAAAAAAAAGGGATTGTAGACAATCTTACCATATACGTTTGGTATAGGGAGATCACAATTACCTATAACTATCCAATGTGAAGTCTAATAGCTCGAGTGTATCATAAAGTGAAAAAAAAAAAATTTTGAACTTCGAGCTTGGTCAATGAAATAAATGCAACCACCCAATTTCGCATCCAATAGTCAAGATTAATTGTGACCACCTTGTACCAAAGGTAAATAGTGTTATGGGACTACAGCATAGAAGTTCTATCCTCCTCTTACCATCCAGCTGTCCATTTTTATCAAGAGAGCCACTCACCGTTTGATCTTAGATCCGACGTCTCAAAGTATTTTATTTTTAGTTTTTTTAATACAAATATTCTGAATATGAAATTTGGTACATGCCATATTTTCAATGAAAAATACTAACAATAATTTTTTGATAAAAATAATGATAAAAATACCCCTTGAAATTTTCAGGGGTATTTTGGTCTTTTTATTTTATTGAAAATATTTTTTTATATTTTTATTTAGTGCGACTTTAATAGAGGAATGGACGTCCAAAATTTTGTGTCAAAACAGTTTATAGAAAAAAAATAAAAAATAAAACAGTGTAGAGACGTGACATTGTGATTGGGGCAATCTTAACCCTCCATTCAAAATTGGATGGTTGGATAAGGAGAGGATGGAACTTCTATGATGTAGAAGGAACATAGAAAGCTTTCCCAATAGTTATTATCTTTTTTTTAATGAGGCCAATATTCCACAAATAAGTAATAACTGGTAAAATGCATGTGTTTTGCCTAAGTTCTTATTAAAACGGAACCATGGGACCACTATTTGAAAAGCTAAAAAGATTTTATGTTTAGGTGTGAACGCATCGGTTATCTATCCCCTTGCAAAAACCCCATTTTCGGAGCATTGAAAGATGCCAAATTTTGGCATGTAACTTAACTTCCTCAACATAGCGATGATCCAAAAAACATAACTAATATGTGCTTGTTAAGTGCCTTGAATAATACCATTAAAAAAAGATTAAAGAAAAAAAAAATGAAAAAAAAAGAGTTTCTAGGGGTTGATTACAGAGTCATAAAAAATAATTTTTCGTACAATGGAAACCCTGAATAATTGAAGCACTACTCCTACGGCTATTTCTATTACTACAACTTTTGCCCTCGGAGAAAAATAAAGGAGAAGAAGAAGAAATAATGGGACAAATCAAGATGATCACTTGGAAAGAAATGGTATCAGAAAAAATGAAACAAAAAGAAAAGTGTGCAACATCCCGCTCTTATCAAATTATTGAAGAAGATTCGGTAAGTTTCGATAAGTGCCTTGAATAATACCATGCAAGAAACATTATAGACAATAAAAAAAGTGCCTTAAATAAATAATTTTCTCATAAAAAACAAAATTAATTTAATTTTTGGACAATCGGATCAAAATATTTATAAACTCAAATTTTATTATTATTATTTCTTCCTTCACTATTGTGGAACCCATAATTTATATAAAAAATATATATATAAATATGGGTAAATATACAACATGCTGAAGTGCTGGTTTATATGTACCCAAATCTAGCAAATGTTTCGGACTTTCACTCAAAAATCTTGGATTCTCATCCAAAAATCTGGTGAAACCATTTGGGCAATTTGGATTGTATTCAAGTTTTTCAAATTAAAATTTTAAAAAGTTCTACCAAGGCACAAAAAGGCTCATCATACAAAAAAAATGCAAAGTCTAGACTTGAATTTTTTTTTGATAGAACGTTTTACTCATGAGGATCCCACACATGCGATGTGTTTTCTCTTTTTCTAACCCATTTCATAAATTCACATGACATGTGCTATTTGGTTGCCCATTTCCTCCAAGTCCTTTTAAGTGCACGCACATATCCATAATTTTGAGAAACACATAATTCTCTCTCCCTCGCTCAAAACATCTTTTCAAGACAATTGTTTTACTCTATAATTTTTAGAAACACATAATAATAGCTAGACGATTATTTTTAAATGAAAAACTTCAAATTTTAAGTTTTGTGACACTTAGATCTAGCTCTTCAAAAATTGAAGGGTCTCTATTCAATCTTGAGGCATATGCTTTTTTTAGTATATAGAGAGTTTATTTCAGATATTATTTTTCTTGAGATTATGCTATGGGCTGTAAAAATTATATCCCAAAATATGAGATCAAAAAAGTATCCATAGCACCACCAACAAAAATTGTGTCTTTCCCATCATTCATTGAATTCTCGACCACAAGACCAATCTTTGCAATTTAGCTTAAATTTCCTTTGCAATGCTTCAGTAAATTCTTTGTAACTTTCAGGGGTAACACCTCATAAATAACACCACCAGCTAAAATGGGATCACTAGAGGAACAGTATTTTATTTTATTTTTATTTTTTACTTCAAAAAGATTTCATTGAGAATATGAAATCAAGTACGTCAATGTTTAAGAAGGAAAAAGACAGGGGGATGAGAGGGGCACAAAGTTAAACAAGTACAAATGTACAATACAGTGCAGTCTCAAAAGCATAGAAAAGAGAAAAGGATGACGGTCTAATTGGCCTGCAGGAACTTTCATTAAACTGTCTGCGTCTTGTTGTGCTTCCTGTGTAAATAGCTATAAATTGTAGAGGACTTTTTTTTTGGTTAGTCGGTGGGAAAGAAAGCTTTTTTTTGGTAGAAATTGAGCCTTGGGCGTAACCTTACAAATCATCAAGCGCCGGCCAATTAAACCATAGAGGACAACGCGGACCAATTAAGCCATAGAGGACTTCATCCATCATGGAGCTCCATTGCCTGGTGTTCGATAAGGGGACCTGCACCAATTAATTACATTTGCTGAGTCTCTTTCCACTATAATGGCTTTGGCTCCAATTTAATAATACCAAATTTTAGAGCCCATAGCTCTGCTTCGTTGATCCAACGGTTATGCGGACGATCTTCATAGGACCAAAGTATATTACCCACATTATCCTTTAACGGTACACCGTACCCCCCCCCTACTGGCATCAAAGTTCATTTTGACCCAAGACTCTCGTGGTGGTCTCGTGTGATATTGTGACTCGATTATGCCTAGAATAAAACAGAAACAAACTAGTGTCACACGGCAGAAACCGTAAACTTTATTACTTTAAAAACAAAATACAAAGGGGGATGTTTACTTCCTGATCCGACAGAAGCTCGACCCTCTTAGACCATCCTCTTAGACCTTGGTGTTTGGTATCGGTGAAGCCCTTTTGCCAATACTTGGCCGTGTTATCATTCCAGGGTGAGGCAGAAACTCAAACAGCTGAGGAAACTGATTGCTTACGAGAGGCTCGTGTACCCTCTGAGTTCCCGACGACGAGCTCACGACCTTTCTGGTTTCGCAATGGGTGGTCTGAGTTTTCTCTTAGGTTTTGGAAGTTTTTGGTTCTTGGAACTGAGAATTTCTTCAATTTTGTCGCACACTATCATTCATTCGAGGAATGAATGAAAAGAAAATTACAAAAAAAACACTTTTGACCATACTTTTTATGCAACTTACTCCAACCTAACCATTTCTCTCAATTTTTTTCTCCAAAACAAACTTTCTATGCAAATATCTCCAAAGGAAAAAATTCATTTTTTTTAGATTGAAATACTCTTCATATACACAAAAATCATTTTGGCCAGATGTTGAATTTTGGACCCCAATAAGCACACCATCACATTGTCGGAGCCCACAATTATCGGACCAAAACTGAATATTGCCAGACCGCCCTAAGACAACTACCGGACCGAAACTGAGTACTGCCAGACCGCCTTAACACAAATACCGGACCGAAACAGAGTACTGCCAGATCGCCCTTTACATAGTGTTGGAGTCCTGAAATTCAGTAACATCTATTGCCGGACCGCCCTTTGCAACTGTCGATCGGCCCTTGCAATTGTCGAATGGCCCTTTGCAACTGTCGGACCGCCTTTTGCAACTATCTGACTGTACTTACACAGTACTGAAGCCCCTATTTTGGTGGGATAGAGGAGAGAGAGTAAGGTAAAAAAAAGGGAGGATAGTTTAAGTATTTTTTTACTTATTTTTTGGTTCGAAGGGTATTTACATAGAAAGCGTATTTTTTAGAACAAAAGTGAGAGAAAAAAATTGGGTTGGGTAGGTTACATAGAAAATGTAGGCTTGGGTTTTTTTTTTTTGTAATTAACTGAGGCTAGACTAAACAATATAACAAATCTCAAGAGAAAAGCAATGGGACAAGAAATATAATATAGTGCAAACAATCAGCAGAGCATGCAAATCCAGTTGGTTTGGAAAGGTGGCATGTGTGACGGATTTAGTGATCAGCTCATATTTCTGGTCATCTATTAGGTATCACACAAAGTAAATAAAGGACCATACCCTAGTTAGAAAGCGTTTAGAAAATGGACTAAAAAAAGAGGGGCATAATGATAATTGCGATGGAATGGATTGGATTGGATCGGATAGAGGCGGCCATTTGTATGGTTGCTTTGAGGTCCTCCAATCATTCTTATGAAGTGGTTTATGCTGAACTTGGATGGCAGTGTACGGTCTGGAGTGGTGGATTTGGTGGGATCATTTGTTTTGAATTTTAATGGATCGATGCGCTGTGGGCACTTAGAGAACCTTCAGCCAAATATTTCTGGACACATTGTCGAAGGACACTCCTTCCATTGTGCCTTAGACCTTCATCTCTTTTATGGATATCATCGTCACTGCTCTCACCGGTAGAGAGCTCATTTTCAGGAAAGGATTTTTTATACAGACCGTCTAGGAGGGTTTTCAAATAAATAAAAAAGAAGAAGTGACCAAAACAGATTTTTTCAAAATACTTTTTTATCCCTATATCAATTAATTTATACTGTTTTTAAATTTATTGATTCATTTGATGCAGTGATTTAAAAAGCACCGAATCGCCTGGTTCGGCCCGAGAATCAGCCACCCAGTGCAGGTTTTGTGAATATATAGGAAATCGCCTGAGTCTAGAAGAAAACCTGCAATTTGCTACATTAAATATGCTATTTTGCTATAGTAAAAAAGCCGATTCAAGGCTGGTTCACTGTTTTTGTAGGTGTTTTTTAGCCGGTTCACTATCAATAAAACAACGATTTGGACCACCAATTCACCGATCCAGACCGCCTTCTTGCAATGCCCGATACTATTTACCGATCCTTTTTTTTAAATCACTTATTTGAAGCAGTCATTTAAAAAACAGATCGGTGACTAAGATCGACCATTGCAAAACCCGATCCAAATCGGTAAATCGACGGTCCAGATAGTCGTTTTACTGATAGGGAACCGACGAAAAAACAGTGAACCAACCAAGAATGAGTCTGAATTGGTGAATCAACATTTTTACCATATAGAAACAACATTTTTACTATAGCAAATCGCTTGTTCTCTTCTATACCGGGACGATTTCCTATATATTCATAGAACATAGACGGGGTGACTGATTCCCAAGTCGAATCGGGAGATTCCGTGCCGAACCGACGCTTCTTGAATCACTGATTTAAAGTATGTGATAAATGCACAAATTTTTTTTCTGAGAATTTCAGTTCTCTTTTTTTTTACTGGGAATTTCAGTTCATATATTTGAAATTACCTAGTAGAAATGGTTAAACATTGTTTTAGCCTTTTCTTTTGTTTTTCATATTATGTGATACCTTCAAATGAATATGGATATTTTTCAAAAATAACGCTTTTAAGAGCATATCGTGGGTATGTTGATGCAATGTATACACCATCAATTAGAGTGTAAATAAAGAGACTTAACATATGCCGTGATGAAAACTATTACACCCTTCTAAAATCAAAGACAAACTTGAAATATGTCCCGTCAGAAATATCTATTGCGAGTATTCACAAGGATAACTACGTCGATTTTTGTTTTTTTTGTTTGTGGTAACTCAAATATTACTTTTTTGTTTACAATTTAACAGAAGCACTACTCAAAAATCTCCATCATATATTATACGATCTGGTCATGTACATTTGTTCATTGAAGCAACCTTCTCTTACCTTCGCATCATTGACAAAATTTTACAGTCCGGTCAGCAGGTCTTAAGGTAATCCTTTAATCTTTTCTATTTAAATCTTCAAAAGAATCTTCAGTCCTGTATAATTTTAATAAAACGAAGGGTTAAGCCACCAGAATAAAATTTGCGTCAGTGAAAAAAATTACAGCGAATCTGTGCATGTTAATGGATTTGGATTGATATGTTCAAAGCAAAGAGTTGAATGCCACTAATTACAAAAGTTACTCACCTTAAACCTTCTTGGTGCTGCACTTTTGTTTACATCATCTGGTCCAGATCGTATGATTTGAGACTGCAGTCGAGGGACTTCAGTCTTAAAGTCTCTAACAGCCACTGGCCTTCGGCCGCTACTTTCTTCCTCCCGATATTGTGGAGTTCTTTTGGGCATGTTCCGAAAAAATCCATCTCTATCCCATGTCACTTCATAATTTGCCTTGAGGCGTGATCCTTGCTGCTTAAAATCATGAAAAGATAGTCCTTTTCTATAAGCAAATGAAATAAATATTTAATAGATTGCAATTGTTTGAATGGATTGAAGGAAGCAAGAGATTGTCTCTAAAATCATACCAAAAAATGAACAATATGCAGAACTCCTCTCTTTGAGGTGAAAGGTGGTCAACAATAGACCATTGCTTAGTGATATATGACACAACAAAGTGGCACCTCCCATCCATTAAAATTAACCAAAGTTCCTGATGACAGTCATTCACTCGGGATTAATCTTGATAGTGGAATGGGCAGGGGAAGCACTGTGTAACATATATCATACACCAATGATTTACAATCCCTTTGAGCTTTTAACCACACCTTTTGCATTGAATGGCCACATAAAATCTTCATTGCATTGCAGAAGTCCCCACTATTCTCAAATTGAACCCATATTTTACATTGAAGACCAGAAACAAGTTGCCCACTGCCCTGCTCCATGATCTTACCTAGATCATCGTTGCCCACAATGTTAAGATTCCTAATTTTGGAAGTCAAGGTGCAACCAAGTTAGGAAACACAACATATAATCAGCTAAACTATAATAACATTCATCAAAGAAAATATCACAATCCTCTCAACCATGCAAATGTTCATAAACGGAAAGAAATAATGCTCATCATAAGAGATTGTTAGGAATCATCTCTCATTTGTTACAATCACTGTTTTCCCACTTGGACTCGTCCAAGTCCTCAGGCTTCGCAGCCTGCCGAGCCCAGAACACCCCCCAACTCAGGGGCTATGAAGGATACATACAGTACTTGAGTACTGTAGAGACTAGAGACTCACATGAGTACTACAAAACTAGAGCGAGTCTCGGGCTGAATCGCTAAAATTTTTCAGCACTCGAGTACATTGCTACAGTATTCGAGTACTGTACACAAAATAGGCAAAGATGGGGAAGAAATCCGGCCCCCTCCTTTTCTCCAATTTTGAGAGTTAAGAGCCCAGAGACATATTTGAGCTGAATTTCGTCCTAAGAACCATTTTTGCATGGTCTATCCACCAGATGGATCAAACTTAAGAAAAATAAAAAATAAAAAATAAAAATCAAATTTGACAGATTGAAGATTTTGACATGGTCTTGTCCATTTTGAGACCTTGCGATCTCTTTGCATTGGTTGGTAAATCTTCGACAAAATTATCCTTAAGCCTATTTTTGGATTATTCATCCAATCACGCATTTTCTCTCACTGAGATTTTAAATAGGATTTACTATTTATCCAAAAATCTCAGGAGCTTGGATCATCTAAATCCAATTTCGAAACCCGAATTTGGTTTGGAGCTTTCACTTGGGGTTCTACAAGGACGCTTGGACAAGGATTGGACGCATCAATTCACACTGCGCATGAAGATTGGGGACCGGCCTCAAAATTTTGGGTAAATTTCCTTTTTAAACTTTAAGTACATATATTTAATCTATGGGAAACTTATCCAAATACCCAAGAGAGCTGAACTATTTAACATTCTAACTTATGTTTTGATTTAATTCCAAAACATCCATAAATAGACCAATGAGCATGAGCTAGAATAGTTGCAAATGGGTAAAATTTTAAATAGTTCAGCTCTCATGTGTATTTTGATAATTGATTTATAATTATTTTTTGTCCATATTTTTTATGTTTTTATGATTTTAATATATTCCATTTCTCTATTTCTTCTCAGTTTTTTAGAAAATGATATTCAACCAGTTTTCTATATTTTCTATTTTTTGAATTTTTTTCTCATCTTGTATAACTTTTAATTATTATAATTTTTTTTGCTTCTCTACTTTGTACTTTTTCACTTTTTCTTTTTAATTATTTTTAGGATTTTTCCCAGTTTTAGAGTTTTTTATTTGGGAGCTTGCCACAAACTCAGGAGGGTCAACTAGGACTCACCCAAGCCACTCACCTCTTCCAGAGGTAAGTTGTGCAGCCGAGCCACTTTATCGTAGACCAGTTACAACAACTAATTTAACTTCCGAAAACTAGATAGGTACATGCTTTCTAACCAACACCAGACAAGCAACTATGGTGATTTAGCCTCGTAAAACTTAGACATGTGTCATTTCTTATTTATTAGAAATAAGAACACATTTTACAAGTAATATATAAAATAAAAAACTATAAATCGAGCCACAAGCAACTGTACTTTATTTTGTTTTATTGTATTTTGAAAGTTCACAAGTACGAATCTGTTTATCCTCCAAAACTTCATCAAGAAGTATATGCATCTTTTCCTTCCGAATTGCAGATTAAACTCTTGCAATTTAGACAGCCCACTGAGACCGAGATAATTTTCACCTTTAAATAAGCTAATTCAAGACGATGATACAGAAGAGTAATGAATAAACAATGATGACAAGAGTTACACGGTCTCGACACCCTGCCAAAGCTATTTTATGTCAAATTCCTTTTAACAATACAAATTTTGTTTAAAAAACTAATATAAGTGATGGAGGGGCAAAATTATTATTATTTTTTATTTAATTTCAAATGATGTATATTATATTTTTAGTTTTAGAGCTTATTTCTAGGGTCTTTTAGTTTTTTAGGTATTCTAGGGTTTTCATATTTTTCATTACTTCATGAGTACAGACAATTACTGCTCATAGGGGTAAAACTGTCATTACAAATATTAAGTTGAGTTAGGATATATGGGTCAATAAATTATTTGTTTTGGACATTTTTTGTACTTAAAATATTACATTATAGGGAAATTATCGCTAATATACCTATATTTTAATAAAATCGGAAAAAAAACCCTCAACTTTTCAAAACCTTACCTACACCTTTTTTCTCAATTTTCAACTTTTTTTGGATGAAAATACCCTTTAAAGTAGTTTTTTCTTACCGTAATAAACATTACGGTAATTTAAATACCATAATAAGTTGAAGGAGTATTACGGTAATTAAAATACCGTAATACCTTAAAATTGTATTACGGTAATTTAAATTACAGTAATGTAAAATACCTTAAAGTAGTATTACGATAATTTAATTACCGTAATATTGCCCAGCCTCATAACAAAGGATTTTCTACTCTCTCGAGTCTATTATCTATTTACTCCCTCGACAAAAATCCATGCTAGCAGTATTTTTCAAATCTCAAATTTTTAAGATATAATCTCTACTTAATTTTTATATGGTTCTCAAAATTTTAGAACGAAAACACTCTTAAATCGGTGTTTTTGAGCGAGGGAGTAGATCTACATTGTGCTCCCATGGGAACATGGATTTTTTGAAAAAAGAGAGAGATAGCCCTGATATTAGCTTCGGTTTGAAGCTTTTCAACCAATAGGATGGTGGAAAGTCTTTCAAATTTAATTACCGTAATGTGTGAGAAGTCTTTACCATATTCTTATTACTGTAATACTTTCCCAGTCACTTTCACCCTCCTATTGGTTGAAAAGCTTCAAACTGAAGCTAATATCAAGGCAACCCTCTCTCTTTTCAAAAAATCCATGTTCCCATGAGAGCACGATGTAGATCTACTCCCTCTCTCAAAAACACCTATTTAAGAGTGTTTTTGTTCTAAAATTTTGAAAATCACATAAAAATTAAGTACAGATTATATCCTAAAAATTTGAAATTTGAAAAATACATCTAGCATGGATTTTTGTCGAGGAGTAAATAGATAGTAGACTTGAGAGAGTAGAAAATCCTTTGTATTGAGGATTGGGCAATATTACGATAATTAAATTACCGTAATACTATTTTAAGGTATTATGGCATTTTAATTACCGTAATGAGTATTACGGTATTTAAATTACTGTAATGTTACGGTAATTAAATTACAGTAATACTACTCTACGGTATTACAGTATTTTAATTATTGTAATACTCCTTCAACGTATTACGATATTTAAATTACTGTAATGTTCATTACAATAAAAAAAACTACCGTAAAGGATATTTTTGTCTAAACAAAGCCAAAAATTGGAAAAAAAGGGTGTAGGCGAGGTTTTGAAAAGTTGGGTTTTTTTTTTTCGATTTTATTAAAATATAGGTATATTTGCGATAATTTCCCTAAATTATAATATATCAAAGGTGTATGGAGCCTTGAGGGGGCCATTCCACATGATTTTTAGTAATTGAAAGAGAGAAAAGCTTAGGCTTTTGGAACCCTGCCTTGGGTGTGGAGAAGAAACCCTAAGTTTCTTTGAATTGTGTTTGTGTTTAGCTTGTTCCATGCTGATTTTACTGCTTCCTCAAATTTTCTCTACATCAATAAGATTTAGAATTTTGTTTCTATCCGATTTTTAGGTTTTTTATGATGATAGGTGAACTTTTCTTATTTCATGCCTTGAATTTTATTTTATTTTTCCTTTTTTTACTTTTCCGAAATGGTTCAAGGTATCAAACAAAATAATCCATCTTTTTCTATAGAATTTTTCCATCTTTTATGGACTTTTAATGATTCCTATTACTTGTTTTAGTTTTTTCTATTTTGAATTAATTTTAATAATTATTTGCATTTTCTTTTTTGGGAATTTATGGCCCTATTTTGGTGTTGTCCAGGACTCGGACTCGGCCAACTAACTCAGCTCAGGCCATGGCCGAGCCTAAGGCCTAAGTCAAGTTTCAAAACATTGATTCATGTAAAGAATTACTAGCACACAGCATTAGACATGGGCGTATAGCATGCAAAGTTTCAGTTTTTAATAATCATGAAACCAAAGCAACTCGGTCTCCAAACGGTATTAAGTAGCCCCAAAGCATATCATCCATTACCCATGAAATTTAAACAATGGGCAATAGAAACAAATTCTACCAAAAACCTCCTTGCAGCTAGCTCCCTTATCAGATAACTACACCCAGATTTCAATATAACAGGTGACATTAAAGGGCACAGATCATCACATAATCAGCATCTTTAACCGACTTCTATGATGGTTTATTCCAGGAAGAGCATATTTTAAAGCAACTCATACTTTTAATTAGAAACATGAGAGGTCTAATCATATAACCATCCCGAAATTCATAAAAAATATTAAAAGCTTTAAAATTTGGAACTAACAACATGTTGAATGTCAACATGTAAACTTCAACAGAAATGGCAAGGCCAATGTTTCACTCACCTGATTTTTCCTAACACTGAAAATATTGTGTGGGTGACAAGCATCGAAGCTTTGGACGATACTCTTGGTTCTGCAAACCAACGAGAAGGGACACCTTCCAAAATGAGTGTATCTGGTTGCTGTCTCATGCTACGTGAATAATAACCTGAATATGCATATTGAGCCACATATATTATAAGCTGAGTATTCACTGACTTCAACCAATAATAGAGAAGATTGTGTTATTTTATTTTCTATTTAGAATACTCACACATTATTATCAGTAAGCAAAAGCAAATAAAGCTCAGATAACAATTTGCAAGCACAAGTTTCCTTTCCAAAATTTTTCCTGAAGATTTTACCTTTCAATGTTCACCATGCCAGTTTTGTACAAATCGCAAAATGTTGGCTACAAGAGTAATAAAGGCATGCCTTGAAAAAGATAGCTTACAATTTGTATAACAACTATCATTTTCTACTTCTAATTCATGAGTGTAAAAATCTTCAGTGGAAATAGAGAAGTGCAACAAAAACAAACACTTCTAAAATAAAATAAAATAAAAACATATATAGGGTAAAAAAACCAGAAAACAAGCTTAAGAAAGCAAATG
Organism: Amborella trichopoda; assembly: GCF_000471905.2. The sequence goes on from NW_006500327.1 coordinate 2,765,800, forward strand.
AAAAGACTACAAAAACAATCGCCAAATTTTGAAGAAAATCTGAAAAAAACAAAGAGAGAAAAAAATGGATCTCTATAATCAAATACATTCCGAAGAGAATGGTGAATGGATATCTCCCCATTCACCAATGCTCGACAAAATGAATTTCTAATTCACAAACATCTGCAGCAATCAAATAGCTCGAACATAATGTAAACATACTAAACCCTAAACCAACTATTCAATATCAATCCATCACATTGTAAGCAAATACCCATCCAAACTAATTAATTCATCGACAATTGCAGATATAAAAATCCGCAACACACAGAAACATTACTTAACAAATCATATTATCATACAGACCTCTGTTTTCATTTCTATAAAACTCCTCCCACTCCTTCTTCATTCTCTCAAAATGATCGGATACAGGCACTGAAACACTCATCCTAAACTTCACACCTTCCAAATTCAATTCAATGCCATCAAGTTTATAAGAAACCTCACTCTTCCACTCGTTATACTTCTTCGCCGAACCCTCATTATCGGTAGCCAATAGCTTCTTAAAAGGAGAGAGATCATATATATAGAGAGTTGCAGAAGCCACAGGATCATCCCTCTTTCTCTTCTTAAGGTCCTTGCATTTCTCTAAGTGAAGGTCCTCTTCTGGTACAGTGATGGACATGGAGGTCTTGAGGAAAGAAAGGAGAGAGAGTTTGAGTTGCCATTCGTCAATGGGTTTTACTGAGGGGTCAGAGCGATAGAAGGTGAGGAGGAGCTTGATCCTTGGGATGAGAGAGAGGGCATTGCAGAGATCTAGGGTTTCAGTAGGGGGAAGAGAGTAAAGAGACTTGAGAGATGAAGAACTCATGGCGAAGGGTTTCGAATGCTTGCAGTGGAGAGGGCCCTAGAGATATTCGAACATGTGGGGTCAAAACGGGCCGGGCCACCCCTGTACAGGATAAAAGGTCCGGGTGATAATCAGTAGCATTTGTTTGGTACAAGCCTACAAGGAATACCAACCCAAATAAAACTAGCCTACTAGGAAAGAGGGAAACTTAGGCCGGTAAAAAGTTCATATAAAGCTGAGGCTCTAAACAATCAAACTAGAGCCCACCTCAAAAATTTCATTAGAAGAGGTTGTTTTCATGCCCAAATATCTTCAATTTGATCATCACCACATTAAGATGCATGGATATGAGAAAAAAATAGATTTTAAACTTTGGAAATTGTACATGTTTTAACGCATTTTTTTACCTTCAATTTTCAAGATTTTCAAGTTTTTATAGATCTGCTCAATCTACACTATTTTAAAAGCTTTAAATTTTATAACTAAATATCAAAATATATTTTAAAATGATCACAAATATTTTCAATATTGAAACCACATTTCTCGACATTATTTGAAGGTGCGTTTTATTTTGATTGTTTAGAGCCTCGGCTCTATACAAATTGCACCATTCATTATATGTTTTGGGAAAGAATAGAATGAGGCCATTTACCTTTGGTATAGGTGGTCACATTAATCTTCACCATTAGATGTGAAATTGGGTAGCTATCATTATTCCATTAACCAAGCTCAAACTTCAAAAAAAAAAATTATTCAAACTTTGTGACACATCCAAGCTATCAAAGTTCACATCGGATGATCGTAAGTAATTGTGATCACCTTGAATCAAAAGTAAATAGTCTCATCGCATATAATCCCATATGTTTTATTGATGAGATGTTGAAATACATCTTTTAAAAAACTTTTTAGGAAGGAAGACATATACCGTCGCTCTAAAATTACTATCCCAAATAACCTATTGTTTTTATAAAAAGCCCATTGAACCCCCAAGTTCAACAAAAAATGATATATTTAACTCACCGTGTTAGGAAAATTATGAGACTACACACATCTACTCTTGTGAGGTCATCATTATCATTATCATAGCATTTTTCCAACTATTTGGGGTCAGCTATGATAATTCTAATCTATCATTCCACTCTATCAATGGTCATATCCTCAGTGAAGTCATAAATCCCTGTATCTTTTCTCAACATATCTTTTTGGGCCTATTTATTACTCTTTTTCAGCCTTCTACTTGAACTAGCTCACACTTCCTAATAGGTGTTGTACTGAATGCGCGCTATATGTGGCCAGCCCATCCAAGTTTACTTTCTCTTATCTGTTCGCATGTTGGAGTCATATCTAAATTCTCTTGAACATATTCATTTCAAATTCTATCTCCATCTTGTCTTGTCATTCTTCTATCTCAACATCCTTATCTGAGCTATACTCATCCTATGAGCATGTTGTTTCTTGACCGCCCAACATTCCACCCCACAAAGTAAAGTTGGTCTCATAGCTATCCTATATAACTTGCCTTTCAGTTTCATTGTATGCGGCGATTACATAAAACTTCAGTTGCACATTTCACTCTACTGGTCCAGCTCTAGTTCTATGTAATACATCTTTCTGATTCTCTCTTTTTTCTGAATTATCAATCCAAGATACTGAAAGTACGTTGTTTTTTTATATATATTAGCCATTAATCGTAACTACTACCTAGTCACTACTCTTATTATTGCTAAACTTGCATTCTATATACTCTGTCTTAGTTTGGCTAATTTTAAAACCTTTAGTTTCTAAAGCATCCCTCCAAAGTCCTAATTTTGTATTGATATCTCTTTGGGTCTCATTGATCAAAACTATGCCGTCCGCGAACAGCATAAACCACGTTACCGTTGCGAGGTATTAATAGTAAATTTGTATAGAGCGTCCGCGAGGTATTACCGTCCGCGAACAGCATACACCACGTCCAATCCACCAGGCCTTCTAATCTTTATCAGCTACCTTTGTATAGGGCGCACAAGCGTTATTTTTAAGAATATTGCCAGACTATATCCAGGTTGGAACTCAAATATTTCTTATGTGCTCTTTCCCATCTTTTTATTTTTTATACCAGTTGGGATTTTCTTAAAATTACTTATCGTTCTTTTCAAGTGAATGGTGGAACTTACATGGTACTGATGCACCCCACTTAAAAACCACAATGATCAAGGTGCTCAGCCAAACTTGTTCTGTAGTACATTACATAGTGGATGCATATCCTTAAGATTGACATGTTAACTTTAGATTGGATTCACTAATTGTTCTATGTAAACTACATTTTCAACCTTCGTTGAAAAGGGAAGCTATTGAGTAGAATCTGATAAACGTTTAACATATATTTATAGAGGATCCAGTTGAGGAGTGCGTGGTGGAGGAGGATGAGTCATTGCTCAATATGGAAGTTGCAAGACAAAATGAGGGAGAGCATGATCACCATGATAATGATGACGACGATAATGATGATGATGATGATTAGGGGCTATCCAACAAGATGTAAGAGCTCACACAAAGGAGGATCAGCCAACCAGTACTAGACGGGGTGCGAGCAAGTTGGGTGGATCAGCCTCGGGGACTTCGGGTTAGGAGGAGGGTTTACCATTGCGGATTTCTTCATGTACCTATGGGGTTGATATAGTTAGCTTCGTTTCCAAGATCCCGAACCATCAAACTTGTTCCCTCAGTCGCTCAGCAATACAATAGTGATCAAGATGATAATGGTCAGTATGATCTAAGAGTCATCTCGTCATTTATTTTGGTTTTAGATTGTATGTTTTGACCTATTTAATAACATTTTAAATTATATGGTTAGAGTAATGATCTTATGAGACCCTCTCACACCTGTGTCTAGGACCTCAAAAGATCACCATTAAATTTAACTCAGATCTCTAGAAAAATCAAGTCTCACACCCATGTGATAACTTTTTTAGAGATCTGTGCCATATTTAATGGTGATCCTTTAGAGTCTTACACACATAAGTGTGGGTCATTACTCATATGATTAATACTATAGATGTTGTTATTGGAAGTTTTTATATTTTAGATTGTTAAATGAACGTTTGACACTCAAACAAGAACTAGACTCTCAATATTTGGTGCTTTCTAGTTCATCTTTTCATAGACAAACAGATAACTTTCTAAAATATTTTCACTATTATTTCTGTTCTTTTTTTAGCTAGGTCCATGTGGCAAAGGTAACCCTGATTACCAATGTAGATCCATCCGGCCCGGTCGATGGCAAATTGAACAGGCCCATCCGATTCTTAAAACATTGGTTTTGACCAATAGGTGAAAAATATTTTGAGAATTTTATGTACAAGCCCAAATTTGGGTATTAAAAAATGGTCTATATTTTTTGACATTTTACTGCAAGGTGTCAAATTTTTCAGATTTTTTTCACTTTAAAGTATCAAATTTGCTAGATTTGTTATTATTTACCACGGATCCCAAAGGACTTTAAAACTGCCCAAACAAAACACTGAACGGTTGGGTTCCAAAGTGCAACTTTCGGACCATTACGCTCGACACACATGGACACATACACTTGCAAATGCACCACAGCAAAGAACAAACACCTCAAACCAACTTACACTAGGGCCTTAAAGAAGAACCATTTCTGAGCTATAATCCACAAGAGCACATTACATGCACAAGAGAAGCAAGCTAAGTGTACGCTACTAAGACACGCATTATGTGAAGTGAAATCCATTTTTTTTTGTCCATATTATCTCAAAGTCAAGATGATCGGATTTAAGGGATTTTCAATATTGATACTTTTTCTAATGAACATTTGAGGTGCGCCTTGCTTTGATTGTTTAGAGCCTCAGCCTTATACAAACCACACCCTTATATGAATAATCTATTCAAACAAGAATCAATACACAAGGCACATGCAATCACCCACACAAGCCACAAAAATTAAGCAAAAGACTCTAGGCAAATATATGCAACCTTAATACTCAAAAATGCCTACATGTTATTAATTTTCATTCTTCACAAGAGATAGTAATCCCCCTCAAAGGGGTCCATCCACTTTTACACCCTTTCCCCTTCATGTGGAAAGCACCCCTGTTTCAGCTGGCGAAAAGAAAAGAATGAGAAAAAAAATAAATCTAAAAAAATACAAAATAGCATAAAAGAGAAGCCTAGCCCAAAACCCATGCCCCATCTCTACAAATCCTAATCCCAATATCATTGGCTAATTTACAACTAAGAGACCCCAGGCATCCAGCCTTCAGTGTGCAGCCATGCACATAAAGATGCACGCATCCACAGAGAAACCATGATACATCATAGAAATTCCTACCTGTCCACTATAGAGGCTGATATTCTCACTTAGAGACTCTACTTGTTCAGTACAAAGTGCTAGAAAACCGGAAATTTCTTAGTTCTCCAGCCACCGCAATAGGTGATTTCACTGGACACAAGTGCTCAAGGGTACATTATACATACATCAAACATAGGGTAGCAGTCATTTCATTTTGGTTGAGATTGAGAGAGAGAGAGACTGCAGTACAGTCATATTCAGAGTAAAGGAAATTAAAAACAAAAACAAAAGACAGGTCCATGGGCTTTTTCCCCACCAAATGAGGTCGAATCAGAAGTTAGGGGTGGGGAGCATGGGCAGCACAAACTCTAAGAATGAAATTGGAGGCCCTAGTGAGCCAATGCTAGGCACTCCATCATCTTTTATCTTGTAATGAGCACCCACCAAGCCTTACTGCCAAAGGAAAACATTCAAGTTCACCTAGTCAACTCACCCACCTTCGCTTCCTTGCAGGCCTCTCTTGTTTGATTTCTACATGCTCACTTTGGCTGGCCGCCTCACTCTCAACCCTCCGACTTGACTCCTTCTCTCCGGGCATTGGCAGCTTGAATCGTTCGCTCCTCTTCTTCAACTTCTCAACAGTCTCAAGATGTCGGTCTTCTCCATTTCGATCTGCGTCTACAACCAGCCAATCATCATTGGATGTGCCTTTCATCTCGAAACCAATACTATTTTCTTCCTCACCCAAGGATTGAAGCTTCTCATTCTCTCTCTTCACATCTTGCTCATCCTCTCTCTCAAGATCTTCTTGGTCGAAAACCAATGCCTCAATTTTTTCAGGCTCGCTTGACTCAGACTCGCGGGTTGCCTTTGGTTGAGGATTACCTTCTCTATCCTTGTGACTTGTCCAGCGTTCGAGCTTTGAACGACCCCTCCTCGAGCTTTCATCATCAGATACACCTTCCTCTGAGGGTTTTGGAGGCTTTGCAGATTGTCGAACATGACTATCATGATCGCTAGACTTCTTTGAGGTAGATGAGTACCTGGGGTGGTTACGGTCTCGAGGTTCTCCTCGCCCTGTAAAGGCATTGCTAGTTGCTTGGTAGGGCACATCTCTCCTAGCAACCTGCAGTTTCAACATATAATACATTTCCTGTGTCAATAATATTTCGAGTAAGCTATCCGTGATTACATTTTGGAACAGACTCTGCATCTTCCCTTGCATATTCACATAAAAGATAACCTGTAATGGGAAAATAGAACCAAGAAACTATGGAAAACCCTAATCCAGTGTAGTCATCATCATCCAACAAAATGGGATGGAGAGTGTTGAATCCACCAGCCACTCCCTCCATCACCATCCATTTAATCCAATGCTTATGATGATGGTGGACCATGATGAGTATAACAGCGTTCACTGCATTTTGATAAAATTCCCTAGGGTACTGAAACTAATCAGTTAAATTGTCAAAATATATGCCAATCAAACATGAAATGACAAAAGGAAAACCGCAAGCTTACAAAAGAGAAATGTAGGTCAATTTATCCAGTCAAACAACATAGAAATAAGTTACAAAGAGAATACAAAACACAAGACACTGACAAAAAGCCAATAGTCAGCATCAACGAGAATTCAAATGATAAGAGTCGACTTAGAAAGCAATTACTTGCAAAAACATTTCATATTCAATCTTTAAGCTTAGATAGAAACCCAATCATTATTTTTTTTCCAAATACCTTCTCATTACGGTGTGAAACAGCTCGATCGTGCTTATTCGAGGCAACAGAAGCCAAATCATTTTGATCGACCCTTTCGGACTCCTTAATCTTCCTGGTATTACTCTCTTTGGACCTGTCCTTATACATCCTCTGACTCTCCGACTCATTTTGTGTGGTCGACTTCTCACGCCTGAAATTCCTTTCCTCATTAATTGGGTGGCTTTCTCGGGAATATGCAGATTCCTCACGACCCCTCCGCCTTGTAGAAGTGTCTTCCTCTATTCGATCCCTTATCTTGGGTTGTTGCTCACTATGTCGCCTTTTATCTTTAAGGTGATGATCTTTATCAGAGCCCATAGATTTAGATCCATCCTTGATAGCCCTCGAACCCCCAACCCAAGCTCTCTCCTCCATAGTACGATCGCTCCTTGCTGAGCCCCGTGCATCTTCTCTTTCTCTACTGAGCTGTGCTGATCTTCCCTCACTTTCTCCCCTATGGTGGTCTTCTCTCTCTCTCTGTCGCCAACTGCTATCCCTCTCCCTCTGACGGAAAGAGTGGTGATCTTCAGGCCTGTCTCGAGATCTAGCTCGATCTTCTCTTCTCCTATGGTCAAGGCTGTCATCTTTCTCTCTTTTCCTTCTACTTGCATCTTCCCGAACCCTATATATGTTATCTTCCTTGTCATCTCTCTCTCTCCTCTGAACCTCTTCATCCTTCCTCCTCTTTACACGTGGGTCATCCAAGGCATCATGCCTCACCAATGAGAAATCGTCACCTTCCCTCTGTCTTGAAACTTCTTTATCATGGTGAGCCCTCCAATCAAAATCATCTGCCCTTTTTCGAAGATGGTTCAGCTCATCTTTCTCACTCCTACTTGCCTCATGCCCCTTACCTCTGTGCTTAGAACCCATCTCCTCAACCCGATCCCGTCTCCTCAAATCCTCATCTTTCTCTCTCCTCCCACGTGTATCTTCCTCTCTCCATGGCCAAGACCCCATTCCATTTTCTCTCTCCTTCAGTCTATCGAACCCCTCATTCTTGCGAATGAAGTGAGGAACATCAAGAGCCCATTCACGAAGGGGGTAAGCACCATTACCAGCCCGGCGATACACGTCCTCTCTTCCTTTCATAGCGACACGTTTTCTATCAGCCTCATGCCGGCCATCTCGAACATAATCATCTTTCCTACGAAAACTAGACTCTTCCTCACCATGTCGCCTTTTCCCTTCGCCTAACTGCCTTACTCTTCCATCTTCGACCTCCTCTTCCTCCCCCACCTCATGCCTTTTTGGGTAGTCCTTGCTGCTTCCCGACCTTCCCCTGCTATTATCACTTCTTGAAGCCTTCAAATCATCAACGGGTTCTCGAAGAGACGGTAGTGGCTCAATCAGGGAACTCAATTTCTGTCTCTTACCAGGATGGACAGAAGAACCAATATCCTCATTGGCCTCATTCGGCATTTTCATGTCTGAAATGACTTCTTCACCTTCATCGGCTACCTGTTCAGGGAGCATATGCTCACTATCCATAGCATCACCTCTCTGGTCGACACTCTGTTCCCTTGCCACTTCATCTAAGGCAGGCCTTGGCACTTCCGAACTCCTTTTATATTCCATGCTATCAAATGATTTCTCTTTCTTCCTGTGATCTCGAATGGATTCATCGAGGATGGGAACATTTGGAGGCTCATTATTTATTGGAAGGTACCTCTCGTGTACTGTTGGTCCCTGCGACCAACCCCTGTAGATCCAGAAACAAATAATCAGTGTTTATAGAATCACAATATCCAAAAAGAACCTTTAACTCAACAACAAAAATTTATTTAAGGAAACCTGAAAAAAATGATTACGTCAAGAGTTGCATCTGGGAAATGATGTTCAAGCATATCACTAACAAAAAGGCAAGGGCTTAAAAGAAGAACCCAACAAGAATTACCGGTGTATCAAGGTTATAATATATAAAGAGTTTTTTTTTTTTGAATCAAACCCAGGAGCAGTTTTTTTTGGGCAATTATTGAGATATTGAGAACATATGCTCAAATGTTCCTTTCCCCATGAATATTTGAGGGAAAATTAAGGAAAAAATAGATTTCAAAAAAATAAAAGGAAAGGAGAAATAAAAGCAATTTTCCTTACTTTCTCCAAAGAAAAAAAAAACCTATGACAATAATTTCAGTGTGAAGATATATCGACACAATGTAAAATTTAATTTATCTTAAAACAGCTGGAAATTCAATAAACTATCCTTATAATCAGCTCATACTCCAAACTCCAAAGTGTAGACTTTGGCTACCTGAATAGCCCTTCTACAAAGTGATCAATTTCCTAAGGTTGTAGGCAATGTTCGAAAATTCGCCCGCCTAGGCGGTCACCTAGGCAGAAAATTTTCAAAAACGCCTAGGCGCTAGTTAGGCGGGCCTATTAGGCATCCTACGTCTAGTCGCCCGCCTACGGGCGCAAGGCACTGCCTAGGTGCTACAGTCTAGGAGGCCGCCTAGGCGCCGCCTCATGACAATTTGTCAAATGGCGGAAAAGACCCTCGGCGAGAGTCGAAATTTGTCACCAAAACAAAAACCGAGGCCTTTTAGAGAGAGAAAAACTCCCCAAAAACCTCTCTTTTGTGATTTATCGAAAGATCGATAAATTTTTTATTTTTTTCAATTTCTTCCCAAAACAAAGGCAATAGTTCATAGGCGTTTTTGGAGCTTCTAGTAGTCGATTTTGAAGACTTCTGGCGACCCAATAGACAAGGTTTGCACCGACATCGATTTCATTTTGATATTTTTAAAGTATTATCATATTAGTTGAAAGATTGAATTTTTTAGTGATTTAATTTTTCCTCATTTAGACGATGAAATTGGGTTTGTGAATAGGCATAAACTTTGGATGCAATTGAAATTTTGTGAATATTTGATATCCAAAACCAAATCTTATGGATATTAATTAATAAATAAATAATAATTATAATACAACTTTCATCTTAATTAATAGCCCACCCGGGCGGACACCTGGCTGCCTAGGCAGCCAGGACCCCAAAACGTCTAGGCAAGCGCCTACACCTTTTTGAACATTGGTTGTAGGCTTGTAAACTCTCTTACATCCTAAATGTGACGACCACATTGATACAATCATGATTGTACTTTGGTGTTGATAATCATCCCTGCATGATTCCTCCAGCTATCATAATTTTCAGCTTTCTTTTTAAGAAGGTTCATAAGCTAATAACCTAATAATGGTAACTGAACCAATGAAGTGTTGACAGAGATCATCTAGTGGAGGGTATTAATTCCTGGGTTCTGGTGTTTAGCAAAGCTCTTGATATAATAGGCGTTAGAGGAGTCAAATTTCAAGTTTGTGAATCGGATTCATCTCAGCCCAAGAAAAGGATTGAGACACCACAGGGCTTAGAAATTTATCAAGAATCAGCAGGGTTGACTTAATTTGCTCAGGATGTTCCTTTGGGATATAACACAACAGTATCTGTAGTGTAGGATATTTACATTTTGGGAGTTTGAAACCCCCTGTATGTTCACCAGTGTATCAAAGACATTAATAAAGACCCCAACAATGTAACAGTTCAGCTAACTAACTCTGGGAGTTCTCACCCAAGTTGGAAGTATAGAACTTGTTAAGCTTTTAATTATAGAATTCGTTGAGATATTTTCTCACTATCTCCATTAATCTGTGCATGCAGGATAGCCAAGCGCGCAATCCATTCTAATGCGGTTCAGTCGCCAATCCTACAAGTTTGAACCATTGTAATTAAAAAAATAAAAAGGAGGGGTAGCTAGGTTTTCTGGTTGAACTGGTCAGCTTAACTAGTGTAATCAATATGTATTCTAAGAAAAAAGATTTTATGATAAAATGGACAGATTTTTATCCTTGTTCGCAGTACAATCGGTTCAGCCAAGCAACACAGTCCATTTTTTGGAACATTTCTTCCCTTATAATTTCTTCTATAAATACAAGGGTCATAGAAATAGAAATGGAAAAAGCTCAGAACCTATGTGGGTGTGAGATGCAACTAACAGAAAAAAAATTATGTTTCTTGTTCCAAATCAATAGCTAGAAATAGATATCAGGCTTGAACATCAACAAAACCAAGACATTAGCATGAAATAGATTTTACCTGCCTCCATGAGGTGCCCCAAGAAGACCCATTGGATATATGGGTGCCCTAACTTTAGAACCAGGATGATACTGGAGAGGTGCCTCAGGAGGAAAAGGTAAAATCCCATCTCCTTCACGCACGGTATTGTGAACAGGTCCCAGAATGGGACCTCTTCTATTGGGAACCATTTCCCGCTTCCTGCCATCATACGATTGAGGAAACTGCTCTATGCTGTCGGCATCAACTTGTTTACTATCTTCTTCAACTTCCTGGCCTTCATTTCTGAGACCCTCTGATTCATGGCCATTATCTGCTTGCTCGGCAGCATCATTAGAGGGAACAGAATCATCTTCAGGAGTACCTTGAGGGATAATCTGCTCAAAACAATAACATCAGGGAGAACACACTAAAACATTGTCATCAAAACAAATGGGTATAAAGTTATATACTATACTTCACCTCGATGATGGAATCAGGTTCACGAAATCTTGGCGGTCTGGTATCAATAGACGGAAGGCGTTCACCATAGCCACCTTCAACCTGTATCGCTCTCCCTGTAGGCTGGGTACGAAGCATGAAATATTGTCAAATCCATGAAATTCTAATAAGTAATAAACTAATGATATAGAGGAAACTATGCTAGTCTCATGGACTATAGAAAACCAAATTCCATTGGCTCATGCACATATAAGGCAATGATGGATGATGATGCAGATAGCATGCAGGCACACCATGGGGATCATGTCCTTTATTGGTGGGTACCATTCTCAAAATCATCATCCATGATTTCATCACATAGTGATTACCCAATCAATCAAGGTTTTCAATAGTCCTTTGCATGAGCCTTCCCATGGTTGAGAAAACCACAACTCCGAGTAAGCATCTTTTGTGTGTGTGTGTGTGTGTTGGTGTGTGTGTATTGGTTAGAGGGATGAAGTATCAAATAGTGGCTTTTCAATGGATCAAGGCTTACACACCCTGGTATATATTTGATATGGAATGGCGTACCCTATATAGTCAAAATCACCTGACATTGTGAAGTACTAGCGCTTTCGAAATTTATATGGCCATTATATATCAGTGCGACAGCCAACATAACATACTCTTCAAATTTGGAAAAAGCAGACAATATTATCTCCGTTCTATCTGTTTTTCTTTCAAAAAACCAAGCATCCTATATGCTCTTTTGAATATGTTCATTGATAAAAAAAAGCACCACCATTATATCCATTATATCCAATTTGCTGAAAATTAAACCTTTACATTTTAAAAAACAAATAATATTTTATTTGCCCATTTTAAACCCCAGTATATTGGCTGCTACAGCATCAGTTTGAGCCTCCACAACTACAAAACTATTAATAGTTTCACAAAAGAGACAAAAATTTCACCAGAAGTTTGTGGAAGAAACAAAAGTATAGGGGAAGTGCGAATTATGAAACATGGCCTTACTATCTGAGGACGAACCCGTGTAGATCCCCTAACAAGACCAGCTGCATCGGATGATCCAATATCAGTCTTATTAATATGCTGATTATCCATGGAAGGATCATGGAGACCCGCCGCTGCTGCTAGTTCTGGAGGTAGATCTGGATCATAATCCTAAAACACAATCCAGGAAACCAAATCACAAAAACTTAAGGAAGCCCAATCAGCTAATTGCCCATAAACAGAACCATAAACTTTCCTACCTGCTCAGACCGTCCACTTTCATAAACACGAATCTTGCTCTGCATGGTGGCTTCCAAACGTAATTGTTCCTGCACAATAGAAAGGATGAGCCCCTACAACAGTAGCAAGTGAGGAGCTTAGCTGCTAAATACTGTAAACTTACTTCCCCAGGCAAAAAAACTACTTCAGAGGAATTTCTCTATCTGAAATTTTAGGATCTGCTTTATCATCACCAGATCAGTATTTTCAGGAAAAATATTAGATTTTGCATTTCTAAACACTTAGATCTGGCTGTTCAAATTTGGACGGTCTCCGTTAAATCTTAGGACATTATTCTTTTCAGACACATATAGAGTGCATATCGGGCAATATGAATCTTTCTTTTTCTATTTCTTTTTCCTTTTTTTTTTTCCTTTTTCAGGGCCGGTTTCTGGGTTGAGTAGGTTGCATCCCCAAAATATGAGGTCCTAAAAATACTCTGAGATAGGGTTTTACATGAGAGAGTGAATGCAAGGTATGTTCCAGCAATAGCATATAAACTTTTAGATTTAGTAAGACCCATGTTGCAAAATAATATGCTATACTAAATGACAAAGAATCAGTTAATTCCATGCAATCACGATTTCTAGCTTTAGGAGCCCTCGTGTTAGAGGATATACTTCCACTATTGGAAAACAACTGCTTATTACCAATTGTTTGCAGTACTCCTTCCAAGTGTCCTCGTCCAGACCAAAGTTGAAAAAGTCAGACGTATCCACACCAGGTTGCCTCCACGGTTTCTCCTCAAAGGCATCAATGTCAATATCAAATACTGTCCTGGAAAAAGGGAAAAACAGAAACCGGATGTGGATAGCTATAATCATAAATTCAAACTCAAGGATTAAAAAATTCAAACTCAAGGATTAAAAAGCATTCTGCAAGTGTATTATAGCTAAAAGGGAACCTTACACATAGTTTCCAGCTTCCACCATAGAGCTTATAGGTATTAACTTAAAAAGAGCACTTAAATTGTACTTCCAAATGTGAAACATCCACACGTCTCTTCAAGGAATGGACAAAGAAAATATCAGCACTAATATGACTTCTAAGAAAGAAATTAAAGAACTTACCTTTTTTAATTAATGTTATGGAATCAAGGGAACTTATCAATAAAGCAAAAAAAAAACAAAAAAAGAGAGTAAACTTAATTTCCAGAAAACCCTTCACAAACCCTAAGCCATCCAATCTTCTCAAACCTGGGGTTTGGTCCCAAGTGAAGATCTTGGATTAAGGCCAGCATTTCCAAACCTTCCTTCTCTATCATTAAATAAGGAATCCCCTGTCGGTTTCTTCCCATCTTCTAGGGGCTTAAGACATGGAGACCCCCTCTCCCCTTTTTTGATCACTTTCATAGGTGCACTTTTTTCTAGATCCATTAATAGGATGATTGATCAAGGCCTCATCTCGGGATTCCAGACATCTAGAGATGGCCCGGTCATTTCCCAACTCCTCTATGCCGACAACACCTTAATCTTCTGTGGGGCTGAACCCTTACAGCTGAAATCTTCTGTGGCCCAATCATTCACCACCTCTCTATGCCAACAACACCTTAATCTTCTGTGGGGCTGAACCCTCACAGCTGGATAATCTCTGGCTCTTCCTTGGATGTTTGAGATTTCCACAGGGATGAAGGTCAACATGTCCAAAACAAAAATATTGGGAGTGCAGGTCCACGAACCAGGAATTGCATTCCTTGCTGAACACTTAGGGTTTGTCATTGGTCACCTTCCCTCCTCTTACTTGGGTCTCCCCTTGTGCCTAGGTAAAGTTGGAAAACACCATTGGGGCAACGTTATTGAGAAGTTTTCTTGGAAGCTAGCCAACTGGAAGGGTAGATTCCTGTCCCTTGGTGGAAGGATTACCCTTATTAAAGCAACCTTGGCCAATATCCCTATTTACCAGATGTCTCTCTCTCTTTTAGGTTCCTGTGTCCATTGCCAAACATCTTGAGAAACTCGTGAGGATTTCCTTTGGAATGGGTACTCTGAGGGCCATAAATTCCATTTAGATGCTTGGGAGAAGATTTGTTCCCCCAAAAAGTTGGTGGCGTTGGTATAAGGAAGATCAATCTCATGAACTCTATCTTATTGAGCAAATGGTGGTGGAGGTTCACTTCCCCACACCCTCTCCGCTAGAAACAAGTTATCGTGGCTAAATATGGCATTGGGGACAACCGATAGCTGCTTTGTTCCCCTCTGCACCATGCCTCTGTCTCCTCAACCAAATCTGCCTTCAGAACTCTTATAAGATTCAAGACAGGGAATAGGCTTAGGGTTAGATTCTGGAAGGACCTCTGGCTCTGTGATCAACCCCTCGAGCAACTTTTCCTTTCTCTCTTTCTCTTAGTCGTAGACCAAGATGCCTCAGTTGCTCGTTATTCGTAACGTAGGCTCTCACCCTTGGTTTGGACCCCTATTTTTAGGAGAAATCGTAATGAGTCCGAAATCGGCACTTTCAACTCCCTTCTTCTGATGCTAACTCCTTTCTTCTCTCCCCGTTTTGAGAAGACTCGATCATATGGGCCCCCAATCCACTGGGGGCTTTCAGTGTTTCCTCATTCTACTCCTCACTACTTCCCACTTTGGACCCTTCCCCCTCTCCTAAACAAGCTCTGGTCTATACCCGCCCCCCTCAAAGTCCAAGCACTCACTTGAATCCTCCTTCAAGGTAAGGTCCTAACTTTAGACCAACTTCAGAGGCGTGGTCTCTCCTTTCCCAATCGATGCATTTTGTGCCTTCAAGAAGAAGAAACTATCCCCCATCTCTTCCTCCATTGAGGGATGTCTTCCTCCCTATGGTCTTCCTTCCTCCAACTCTTCGGTCCTCAATGGGTCACCCCTGCCTCCATTCCATAACTCTTTTCAACTTTGTTTTCCCCTCCTTTCCCTGACAAGGGTCGAAAATTGTGGTGTATTTCAGTAATGGCTCTCTTATAGTCCATTTCGTTAGAAAGGAATGCAAGGACCTTCCCTGGCTCTGCTAGACACCAATCTCCCCCTTTTGACTCCATCTTAGTTTTGATTTCTTTCTAGGCAAATAATTTACCTGACTACACCTCCATCCCCGTAACACATTTCCGTGCCAATTGGAACTGTCTTCTTACCCTTGCCCCTCCCTTACCTCAGCATAGGGCTGAGCAGAATCCTCCTCCCCGGGTGTCCTCAAGATTAATTCAGATGGTTCCTCTCTAGGAAACCCTGGCCCCCCAGGCTTTGGTGGCACCTTGGCCAACTCTAAAGGTGTCTTCCTTTCGGGCCCTTCAGAGTTTTAGTTTCTACCACAGCTGAGGGCCTTGCTTTGCTCGAAGGCCTTCAGAGGGCCTCTCAAGTTGCCACACAATTCATTGGTGTGCAGGTCAAGGCCGACTCCAGCAACATTATCCTTTGGCCATCTAATCTCAAACAGGCCCCCCTGGCACCTCTCATCCATCTTTGACCAAATAGCATTTATGTGCAGATCTCTACCACCTGTCTCCTTCAGACATATCCTCTGCGACACCAACTCAACGGCAGATTGCCTTCACAAAGGAAGGAGCCCTAAGTACTCTTGGTACAAATTTGAATTTGTTTAACACCTTCCCCCCCTCACCCCTTTCTTTTACCTTCTTTTTTTCTACAGTAAATTCTGCTTTCTTAGTATTCTCCTATCTACCTTTCTTTTTTCCCAACCAAAAAATAAGTAAAAAAATAAAAAAAGGAGAAAAAAAAAAGACAGAACAAGAAAAAGGTATATTTATAGATTTCTCATTCTGTTTGCATTCCCCTCTTCTTTCTGCGTACTCGACCTTTTTACTTTCTCTACCCTTTCCTCTCACTTCTCCCTCTTATTCGCTCCTTCCAGAGCTTTTAGCTTCCTTCATTCCCCTCGCCCGCTACTCAGTGAGCTTTCCGTCTTCTCCTCTTCATCTCTTCCTCTTTAGTCAATCTTCTTTCCTTCTTGGCTTTATTCCTCTCTCTCTCTATCTATCTCTGCTTTCTCTCTATTTCTATCTCCCATGCAGGTCTTCTTCGTGTCTGCCCTTTTCCTTGCAAACAGTTTACTTCCTAAAGAGTGGTAAGCTAGTATCTGGTTCAAAGTACTGGAAGGTGGCTTAATCATCACAGGCCTTGGAGGTCGGAGTTTTGTCATGAGCCCTCCTACCTTGTTTCTGCTACTCTCTTGGTCATATTCATCACCTTCCCTCTCTCCTTCTTAACCCTCTCTCTTCCTCTCCCTCTCTCTATTGCCCTCTCTCTTTCTAGCCCTCTATCTCTTTTTATTTTAATCCCCATCCTTTTTCTATTCCATTCCCATCCCTCTATCGCTTACCTCTCCTCTCTTGGTATTGTGCACCCTTAGACTTTGCATCCGCAAGCTGCTCAATACTTGCCACCCACATCACAAGAAGACTTCCTTCCTCCCCATCGTATTGTCAATTCAGATTTTGGCTTTCTGTTTTTGTTTTTGCTTTTGTTTTTGTTTTGCTGGACACTTTCTGCTCTACCTATCCTTTTTGTACTCGGAGCACCCATCTTGTGGAATGAAATTTATCACATCTTATGGTTTTTGTATTTTTACTATTATTTTATAAATATAAAGTTAACCTTTTCTCAAAAAACAAAAGGGGGAGGGGAGGGGGATGTCCACTTAAAAATGACAACTTTTATTAAACCTTCACAAATTCTGAGCACAATAATTGCAGGAAATTTCCTCTAAACCACCAGAAGTTTTCTTATTGTTAGAATGCAAAGAAACAAGCATCATGTAAAACTAATCCAGCTGCTGAAGTAATATAACTAAAACTTCGTGTGCCTTTATGATGTTCCAACATCCAACATTTTTCAAATCTACAAAACAAGTTCCTCAAATGCCATGGAATCCCATTGACAAATGAATCAAAGATGAACTTTCACCTTGAAAACAAACTTCAACACTGACTTAGAAAATCGCTAACTAATGCAGAAATCTCAAAAAACAAATAGCAAGGCTTCAAAGAAAGGCACATCCTCGTAGGGCTTTTAGCAATCTAAGTACCCCCCAATCAGAAAAGAACAAAATCCATTCCAAGCAGTCATACATATATAGAACCCAAATTGCATGCTCCATCAACTATGCGTGAATTAGTCTCAAACATGGGAAGACAACAACCTTCACTGACACCCATGCCAACTCAGATATGTGGTACTGATAACCATGTACAAACATGTGTGCACACGTACACACACATATACGGGGAGAGAGCGAGAGAGAGAGAGAGAGAGAGAGTAGTAGTAGTAGGTAAGTAAACGTAAGTAAGTACGTTACTCTCTCTCGTCTCTCTCTCTCTCTCTCTCTCTCTCTCTTCTTTTTTTTGGTTTCTTTTTTTTTGTTTTCTTTTTGTTTTTGCTTCTGGTCCCTGTAAGTAATCGAGATGTATATACCTTCATAAACTGAATATGGGTAAAATACAATGTCGAGTTACATCACATATAGCGGAGGACCATAGTTCCCAGAAACTATATGCTACTAGAAATTGTCCTGAATAAATTCTATCAAATCGACCATTACATTAGATGATTCGACCTACATCTATCATCATTGGCATTTTTTTATGCCGTGCATGTCCTTCATTTAATAAAATGGTAAAAAAAAGAAGTCAAAACAATAGTTTTCTATTAAATACACAATAAGGATGCCGCATAAATGCAAACATAACCACAAAATTCTCAAATATCCCGGTGACATTTTAGGATATCATGATGCAAAAATCCCCATATCTAAGATTCCCCGCATGATTAAAAGAATAAAACTTGAGAAAAAGTACATCAAAATGTCATTTAGTTTACATGAAAACTTTGAGCTTACTTGTGAGATGGAAGAGTGAACTCCATGCCATTGAAACCACGCATTGCTGAATTATTGGCCCAAGTTTGCAAGCCATATCCTGCATGAAAGCCTTTCTGCATATTAGGGACAATCTTGCCACCCATTGGCCTCCAATCACCTCTCCCACGACCAGACATGGGGCCCATGGGAGCAAGAGAGCGGACTTGACCAGGGACACTAGGAACATTATTAACAACACCTCCAGTTGCAGTTGCAGCACCAGGCCTCACATACTGCATGAAAACAAATAAATCTTCAGATATTTCATTAATAGAGGGGGGAAGAAAAGAATGAAATGTAATAGAACAATCAAATAGGAACTAACAACGAGCTTTATGCACATCATAACTGTATTTAGCTACAAGTCAGAGTAACAAACACTTAAGATATCTATTAATGTTTATCATAATTACTTTTGAGTGGATTTTTAATGAGATGGAAAGGCAAAATATGTAAATTCATGAGAAAAACAATGTAAAACTCAAATATTATGCACATTTAAGTAGATTTTAATGGCATGCAAAAAAACAAAAAATACAGTTATCAAAGAAAGGGGGAGTGAAGTTCAACATGGTCCTCCCAAATTGTTTACAAAACTCTGGGTTCAAAAAGAGTTTCGAGAGCAAAATAAAACCATATTCTTCAACCCTCGTAGTGCAATGGCCATTACATGGAGTTCAGAACTCAGACCGATAGCCAATAGACGTTGTCATCATTATCACCTCCACCACAACCAATTAGTCTATATGACATTTGGCAAACCCAACGATACAAAAATGCATCTGGCTTGTTACTTACATCCTTCAGAACCTTTGCATAGAACTCAATATTGTAGATAGAAATTAGAAATTTAAAACAAAATCAATGGACACATCAGACACATGAACTTGATAACACTTCCTTTCCCAACCATAGAAAGAAGCGTCCGTGTCAAGCTACCAACTAAGAGATGGCCCTCGACTTAAATTAATAATAGTCTTGTGCCATCAGATTCTCTCTCTGTGATAGCTGTAAATTTGTAACAGTGCACCTTCCCTTACACATGAGGCTCTTCGGGAGTATGCAAATACCATACTTGGTAAGTCCTAAATAACTAACACAGCATCAGATTACGTTTGAAACAAAAACTTTTATTGTCAAATTCACTATGAATAGATTAAAAAATTTGCAAGAGTATAGAAAACATCAGCTTGTCTTATGTGTCTTCTTAAGACTCCCCATTTTTAACCTCAGGAAGCTTACATGTTCTAAGGTTCAGGCATGTCCCAAGTCTTAAAAAAGAGCTTCTAAACATTTAGACCATCACGTGCAGCTTCAAAGGAATCATTTTTAAGGAGACTTCTCCATTTCAACTACCATGTAAGGTTTGCAAGGCGCATCCTCCAATCAATACCTAGCAAAAAAAAATGATACTCCTTCAAAAGAAAACAGAGCCAATAAGGCCAAAGGTGTCTTCAAATGCCATATCGACAGCTACCACCTTCAACCCCAATACAAATGCTTTAGTGGAAAAAACCACCTTCTCCAGGAAAACAATTCGAAGATATGATTACATCTGTAAGTTATTTGAGCCACTCGATCCTTTCAAAATCATGAAGCTTCCTATTCAGTTTAATGATATCATTAACTGTCAAATATGGGAGTGTAGATTTCAACCTCAGTGACCCATTTGTAAAACAATTAAAACCCGGGTACAGGAAAAAGATGGAAAAATGCTTTTTGAATAAAATTGAGACTACGAGACATCAATTATCTTGCTTCTGGCTAAGTTACATTTCCATCAGTGCAGAGGATCACATATTAACCACTTTTTCCTGTTCATTGTTCCAATGGCTCTTTTTTCAACATTCAGTGCTCTGATAAATCAAATTCTCAACTAATCCTCTTCCAAAATGCAAAGAACCTGATACAGAGTATATCGTAAAAGACTCACAAAACAGTATAAGGAAAAAGGCCAAAAACTATGCTACAAAGGTTACAGCATAGGGAAATCAAGTGGGAAAACTATTTGTTTCCACTATAAATTGATTAAATACATAGTTACAGTTAGAATCGACACCCAACACAGCTCATATAATCTCCAATACAAAAGAGGAATCTTCAGAACTAAAAACTAACAAAATTCAGGAAAATTCACAAGCTCTCAAATATTACAGTAATAAAAAAACGAAATACCACCCCTGGAAAATGAACCACGCATCAGAAACCACATAAAAATGGAACATTTTCACTGAATGGTCAAGAACACGAAGAAAATTTCGACCTTGAACTGTGAATGATGCATGTGATACCCATGGCCTCCAAATCCAACCCTTGCCACAACTCCTGCATTAACCTTTGCAACTTGGCCTCTATCATCAACCGCACCTGGTTTGTCTCCATCAGTTGCAATCTGAGATGGATCCTCAACCCAATCTTGATCTTCAACCACCTGAGCATGGGGATCTCCACCTGCGACAATGACAAAGTCATCCCCATCATCATCATCATCCTCATCATCATCATCAACATTATCACCATGACCATCATCATCTCTCCTCTCAAGAGCTGAAGGGCCTGGTCCAAGGATATCGTGCCCTTCATTAAGAACAATTTTCAGATCATCCTCGCTATCGCTATCCCACTCTTCCTCCCCCTTCTCCTGTTGTACCCTCGTTTCAGAGCTTGGGAACAATTCTGCCTTAAAGGGTCCAGCTGATAACCCAGGAATCAAACCAGGAATCTGCTCAGAGCCCATAAGATCGATCCCATCACTCGAGCCCTTGGTGTCACAGCCTGCGTCACCACCACGATCATCATGCCATCCATCAGTTTCAGGCCCAACCTGGGGTGCTGGTTTCTCTAGGGTTTCCGGTTCTCTCTCATCTGTGGCTTCATTTTTGGTGCCACTTCCTCGGATTTTGGGACTGATTAGGGTTTCATAGAGGATTTCTTCATCATTTTGATGAGGAAGCAAAGAGAGAGAAATAGGGTTTAGAGAGGAAGATAAAAGAGGAGGGTTTGAAGAAGAAGAGGTGAGGACGTCGGTGTAGAGGTCGCCGAACTCATCTTCTTCTTCCATGGAGAAGAGGAGAGAGAAACAAGGGCATCAGAAGCCTCTCCTCAGAAGAATACAGATGGTTAGAGAGAGAGTATGGGATGAAGCTGGAGGCTAGAGAGAGAGACTGTATAATCTTCGCCGAGGTTCACAGGCTCAATAGCGTGTGAAGGGTTTTAGAGAGAGAAAGCATGTGTCATAGATGCGAAATGGCAGAGGAAATACATGCGTGAGAAAACCCCCAATCTCTCTCTCTCTTCGTCCTTCTCTTCCACTAGAAAGTATGGTTATGGGCCGAACTTTGGTACGGCAGCGAAGACTAAACTCCGTCTCTCAAGGGAACCCTTCTCTCTCTCTCTCTCTGAGAACCCCAAATCTCTCTCTCGCTCTCTCGGAACTCAATGCCTTTCTCTCTCCAGATCTTCATCTGTCTCAGGTACGCGTAAAATTCATTTTCGTGTGGGTTAAGTTTGGCAATAGAAATATCCATAGAGCAAGCCTTCTACCATTTCTTTACAACCAATGGTTTAAAAAACGGATCGGTGACCCGGATCGGGTTTCCAAAAAATCGATCCGGATCAACGAATCGACGATCCGGATGAAGAATCTGGTGAATCGGTCAGAATAAAGCTTAAAAAAAATTCGAAAAAATTATTAAAATTCATTATAAATATTGTTTTTTAAGAATTCAATAAAAAATGAGGGTACTCCATTAAGAATTTTCATGTTTTTGAATAAATATGCGAATATTGATATGTTCTTTCCCTGCATGAACCGCCATTCAGCATTTAATTTACAGCATTTCGTGCTCATCTCTACACTGTTGCTGTTGGGACTCGATATGTGAATAATATGGCTGGGATAGGGTGGCCTCAGAATCATCATCTCTCTCATTTTCTCTTTGAATAATATAGAATTAAAAAAAAAAATAACAAATTTTTAAAAAAATCGATCATGGATTAAAAAAAAAATTACAAATTTTCAAAAATTCC
>NW_006500327.1:2791657-2806600 GCF_000471905.2 Amborella trichopoda
AACATGGAGATCATGAATATGATAAAAGAAATAAATTTAAAAATAATAATTCTAGTAAGAAAACATTTGGACCGTTAGTTTCCATTGTTTTTGGATGGAACACGTACTTGCATTCATCTTTAAGATATGGAAAAAGTTTATATAAGGATGCAACCTTATAATGTAGAACTACGGATGCAGCTCAAAAATACATCGGAGAAGGTAGTTTTACTGTTGAAAAACATTTTGATTGATCATCTCGACATCGAGATGTATGACCATGAAAAATAAAAAGATTTTAAGTCTTAAAAATAGTACATTTTACAACATTTTATCTACACCGTCTATTTTCAATATTTTCATATGTTTATAGATCTACTTGATTTTAACCATTTTTTAAATTTAAAATTTTATAATTAGATATCAAAATAGATTTTGAGATAATCCTAAAAACATTTTACATCAAAATTATATAACATGATAAAATTTGAAGGTGCACCGTACCTCTACAGCTACGGATGCATCCATATAGCAACTGCACCCTTAAGATATATGCTTTCCAGATTCTTGATCGCATGTGTAGAAATGCGGTCCAGCTCGCATGAAACAATTTTTCTTAATTGTTAATTGTAGATGATTTTTATCATAGATGATTTTAATTACGTGTTGCACTTACAAAAATTGTATATAATTAAGTTGCTTCTTAAGGTTTAGCTTATCTTTTTTATAAGTAGAGAGTAAGCAACTCAATAATCGAAAGAATATGAAAATAACTAATCATTTATAGAGATGTATATTGTGTGGAAAGTAAAAATAATCAACGATGAAAGTAATTAAAATTTAAAATATTACCAATTTTAGAAGCTCAATAAAGGCAAGAAAAAATATTGGAATATAACTTAGGGGGAAAAGTTTATATAGAGCCGAGGCTCTAAACATTCAAATTTGAGCCTACCTCAAAAATTTCACTAGAAGAGGTTGTATGCCCAACTATCTTCAAATTGATCATCTCTACATCAAGAAGCATGGACATGAGAAAAAAATGGATTTCAAGGTTTGGAAATAGCGGATTTTGTAACGTATTTTTGGACCAACAATTTTCAAGATTTTCAAGTTTTCATAGATCTATCGATCTACACTACTTTTAAAGATTTAAACTTTATAAATAAATATGAAAATTTATTTTAAGGCTATCACAAAAATTTCCAATATTGAAACCACATTTCTCAACACTATTTGATTGCAGGCTCAATTTTGATTGTTTAGAGCCTAGGCTCTATAGAAACGGTACCCTAATTTAAGACATGCAACATTGGGACACTTGCAAGGGTTTTGAGAAGATGTGCAACTGAGCAAGTTTGCCTATATCGAAGCTTGAATACTAGCAATATTTTATAGTATTTTCTGGCATAATTTTGTAACTCCAAGGAATATTTTTTATTTTGAACTGATTTTTTGATGGTAATGTAGTTGTTTCTTTCTCTATTGATGAATTGATTAATGTAATTATTCAACACTAAGCGGTTTTTTTTAGCTCTATTGTGTATGTGATTTATATCTTGGTCATAACCCTATGATGAAGAGGTTATCACAGTTGTGACAATGTTTCCCATCCTATCAAGAGTTGAGGGGCCAATCGGACCTTCTCCGCCTAGAAAAAAAAAAAATTCTATCAAAAAGTGAATCGGGCTTTCCCCGCCTAGAAAAAAAAAATCTATCAAAAAGTGAATCGGGCCTTCCCCGTCTAGAAAAATAAAATAAAATCTATCAAGAAAAATGATCTAGTGGATCATATGATACAGCTATATGACCTTACAGTTATTTCCATCTTTTTAATCCCTCATAATACTATTGCTGCACAACTATTGTGAGTTATTTATGTAGCCCATGTGTTCCCATGACCTCGTGACTATGAGCTTAACAAGAGTATAATCCTATCAAGGAGTAATTTTAGGACCAATTAACCTCAAGAAAAAAAGATCCCCCATTGTATTACTTTAAAGTTTGTAGTTACCTGCACGAATCTCATTCTTTCACTGTGTATCTCATCCAAATGAATGTCATATGCGATATCCTTCATTAGGGTTTTAATATATGTTGAAAAGATAGATAATTGTTAAAAGAGTTTTATACTTTGATCTCTTGATTTGACAGCTGCATAAATTTGAGAAGTCTATTTTTCTTTTTTTCTTTTTCTTTTTACTAAAGATGAAATTAGAATTTATATTAATACAAAAGTATACAATTTAATATATGTTTGCCTTTTGAGTAAGAATTTGATTTCCATAAGTGTGAGACAAAAATAAGGGAAAAATTTATATAGAGCCTACCTCAAAACTTTCACGAGGTTGTTTTGATGCCCAAATATCATCAATTGATCATCTCGACATCACGATGCATGGACATGATAAAAAAAAAAATGGATTTCAAGTTTTGAAAATAGAGCATCTTGTAACGTATTTTTAGATCATCAATTTTCAAGATTTGCAAGTTTTCATATATTTGCTCGATCGACATTATTTTTGAAGATTTAAATTTTATAACTAAAAATGAAAATATAATTTAAGGCTATCATAAAACTTTCTAGTATTGAAACTATATTTCTCGACAGTATTTGAAGGTGGGCTCTAATTTGATTGTTTAGAGCCTCGGCTCTATACAAACCACACCCTAAAAATAATTGCCTATTTTATTTTAATTTAATTAAGTAGAAAACTTAGATTTTTCTTCTCTTTTTTTACTGTTTTTAATTAAGATATAAAAATCAATTAGAAGTCAAATCGAAATTACAATAAATTGATCTTGAGATTGTTCAATTCAAAATTTAAATATCATTATACTATGAATTAATAAGAATTATTTAAGACTCGAAAAATAATATTTTCGATAAATTATGCTTATATCCCTTATAATCTTTGTAACTACAAAAATACCCAAAATTTTGTAATTGCACGCCCATTTGTTCCTGAATTTTTTTGTGAACTTCATGACATGGGAGGAAGCACCATAAGGCCTTCCTAGCTCTATGGATCTATTAGATTTATAATCGTAAATGGGTACAGTAGATCTGTAGTGTTAGGCACGACGATTCTAGTAGGATGGTAGGGGGGTTATTTTGTGTACAACAAATAATTTGGGATAAAGTTGGTATGTGCAAAAAGAACAAAATTTTGGGTATTTTTGTAATTATACAAATTAGAGGAGATATTAGTGATAATTCTATCAGTAAGACGATATTATAATCATCAACAATTGATTGAGATTCAAAGTTTAAACATTTTATTGATACCCGTTTAAAGTTCTGTATCCAGATGTTTATTCTAGATCAATCCAGAAACACGAGGTAGTGGCTAATTTCATATCTCTCGATAGTGTTATTTGGAATGTGATGTAGGCAATGTTAGCAGCTATGGTGGACTACTGCGCGATAGCTAGGGATGGTTCTACCATGAAAAACTGCATTCTTGTGAAATCAATGAGGCAGAGCTATGGGTACTTAAAATGAGCGGAAGATTATTTATCTGAAAATCACTCTAAGGTGATTATTGAAGGAGATTCTGCTAATATCCTTAAATGGTGCTCTTAGCCGGACATTATGCCGTGGCATCTAAGTGGAGTCATGGATTCCATCTTGGTGGCTTTAAGGTCTTGCGAGATCACCTTTGCTCATGTTAAGCGAGGTTTCAACTGTGAAGCTTACTGTCATGCCAAAGCGGGGACTGACTTAAAATTACTAAACCTAAAAAAAAAAAAAAAAAAAAAAAAAAAAAAATAAAATAATAGAGAGAAGGAGCGCTTTCATGTAAAATGTCCGCTGGATAATAAAAAACGTGAGTGACCCTGTATATTCCCCATGATAAAAGTTGTTATAGTTTAAATTTAATTTCTTCTATTAATTAAAAATATTTCTCAATTAAAAAAGTTTAATTTATAGTTATAATCTTTAAGTCAATTATATTAAAATTGTGTCGATTGTGACTTGCATTTAAAAAGGAAAACTGACAGTCCTATCCCTCGTAATTAGCAATATTTCAAAAAATGTCGCTGATATTTTACATTGTACGCTCATGGCCCTTTTTTGTATATATATTTTTTAAAAAGAAAAAATGTATATAAGGATGCTACTTTATAGTGTAGAACTACGGATCCCTTCAAAAATCTATCGGAAAAGGTAGTTTTCATGTTGAAAAACCCTTTGATTGATCATCTCGACATCGAGATGTATGAATATGAAAAATAAAAAGATTTTAAGTCTTAGAAATAGTGCATTTTACAATATATTATCTACACCGTCCATTTTCAAGATTTTCATATATTTATAGATCTACTTGATTTTAACCATTTTTAAAATTTAAAATTTGATAATTAGATACAAAAATAGATTTTGAGATAATCTAAGAACATTTTATATCAAAATTATATACCATGATAAAATTTGGAGTGGCACCGTATCTCTACACCTACAAATGCATCCATATCATATGCAAACTGCACCCTTTTTTAAAACATGGTTCCAAATAAGTAATCAAAGTGCTAAATTATTAGTTATAAACTTCTCATTATAAGGAATCAGTTCAAAACTAATAGTTTTTGGTTCGATCATCGTAAGAAATAGAAATAGAAATGGTTTAGAACCATTAGTTCCTCTATACTCATTGCAAGGAATCAAAGTAGTTCAGATCTAATAGTTTCAAATTGCCCATTGTGAGGAAGCAAAACCATTCCATAACTAATAGTTGAGGACCGCTTTGATTTTTTACGAAGATGGAACGATTCAATAAAGTAGCTTGGAACTAACTACTCACTATAATGAATTAATAGTTATAAGCTACTTATTTGATATATATATATATATATATATATATATATATATATAAATATAAAGGGAACATTAGTGTGAAATGCAAATAAGGGGAATATGTTTTAAATAACGCTAATTATAATGGACAATAGTATAAAATTATCATACTCATATTGATTTATTAATTAGCTATTAATGAAATTATTTTTAGTTAGGGTTTCATCTTTAAAAAAAAAAATCCTTCATATGAAATTTTCATTATTAAAATAAATATTATAAAATAATACATAATATAAAATAAAAGTATACAAAGTGACTATTTGCTTTTATTACAAAGATGTCACAGTTAATCTAGTCCATCAAATTTTAAATTAGATGGTTGTAAGCATGACATTAACTAGATTCAAAGTTCAAAAAAAATTTCTTGTACTTAGCAGCGTTAGTGACACACCGAAAGCCATCCAATTTGACATCTAAGGGCTAGTAGTGATTGTGACCTCCTCTGCAACAATGATAAATGGTCTCATAATATATAATCCCACATAAAATTCATTTGAAATAGATTTGTTGTTTCATTATAAAGTGGAAAACGTTTATATAAGGGTGAGTTCCTAAACAATCAAATTAAAACACACCTCAAAAAATCACTACAAGATGTTAGTTTGATGCCCAAAAATTCTGAAATCAATTATCTAGACCTCAAGATGTGGGAACATCAGAAAAAATGGATTTTAAGTCTTCGAAATGGTGCATCTTATAATGCATTTTCTAGACCGTCAAATTTCAAGATTTTCAAGTGTTCATAGTTCTGCTCAATCTATAATATTTTTCAAGCTTTAAACTTTATAATAGAGATGAAAAAAATTTCTAGGTTATCACAAAGTTTTTCAATATTGAAACAACATCTTTCGACACTATTTGAAGACGCGTCTTACTTTGATTGTTTAAGCCCTCAGCCTTATACAAACCACACCTAATAATGTTCGTAGCTTTTATAAGGCTTAGGCTTTATGAAAACAAAATAAAGCCTACCAAACAAAATAAAGCCTCACCATAAATCCTTATCTAAAAAGCACTTTCAGCAATGGAAACCTCCATGATGAATCTAAAATCAATTTCTAACACCGATAATAAAATCTGAAGCTCAAAATATGCTACACGTCTTGCGGATCTATGAACGCTTAGTTTCAGGGTGAAATAAACAGTCTAGATAATTTGTTATAAGATACATTATTTTTAGGTTTAAAATCCTAATTTTTTTCACAATCATAATATTTAAGTCAAGATGATCGATTTAAAAGTTTTCTAATACTTGAATTATAATATTTAATGTGTTATGATGTGAGGCTTTACTTATTTTGATATAGGGCTGCATCCCCTATCAAACCACTTTCCAATATTTAATGCACTCCCACGGGAGCACATCAATTTGTTCCTCCTCCATCACTTTTTCAATTTGCCCAAGCTACTGTTTGTGATCTAAAACTTCTGCCTGATCGGCCGAGGTTTTGTAACATTGTTCTTGAATACATCAAGATTACATTTTCTTTGTGATCTTTTGTGACACATTCAATTGAACCTTTTTAACATAAGATGTACTATTTTTATCTTGGTTCAATTGAACCTCCAAAACGCTACATTTGATCTACTCAAGATGTATGACAACAAAAAATAAAAGGAATGTTCAAGTCTTAAAAATAGTGCATCTTGGAATAAATTATCTAGATCGTCAATTTTCAAAAAATTTAAGTGTTTATAGATATTCTTGATCTACCCAAATTTTGGAGCTTTAAATTAATAATTATGAGTGGAAATAGATTTCTAGGCCATTGTAAAGGTTTCCAACACCGGAATTCATCTTTTAGCAACATTATGAGGTGTACGTTACGTTAATTGTTTGAGGATGACACCTTACACAAACCACACCCTTAATAAAATGCTAACCACCTAAGTAGGTGTTTATGAATTAATAAAATATATGGCCCAGCTAACCCTTAATAAATGTATATGAGTTATCATATTTGAAGAAGAAACTCATGATATGAAGCAAGAAGATTAGATCATCCTCAAAGAGAGAGCAAGGCAGGACAATTATTTAGGAGGAGAGCAATCATTTATTTATAAGAGCAAGTAAGGGATCCATAATAGTGGAGAGGGAAGTGGGGGGAAGGGGGAATAATGACTCAAAAAAGTACGAGATCGGTATTTATTGAATCATTGTGTAACCAAGATAATAATGTTTTTATAATATAATATTAAAGATTGAATCTTTTAACATAATATAAGCTTTTTTCTACCATTGCAAAAATGAAAACATAGAAGAAATGAGTTGTCATGAATTTTTTAGCCTTCATTTCAGCGATGTAAAATTCATCGGATTGGTGGGTGAAGGGGATAATATTGGAAAAGGTTCAAAGATTTTAATCATGAAATTTAATAAGTTTCTCTTTTTCATAAATCTTAGTTACATGGCTTTGTTTCTATTTTCTCAAATATTTGATGCCATGAGAAAATAATTAGATTTTTCAGTTGCTTCCGTATGAGCATTACTATATATATACTCCCTCGGGTGGAAGGCCTACTTGGGAGGATTTTCTCAACCAGCATTTTGGGAATCACCCAAGAATAACTAGATGATTCTTTTCAAAAAAAGATTTTGAATTTTAAGTTTTCTAATACTAAGTTCTCACCATCTAAAAATTACATGGTCTCTGCTCAATCTTAAGGCATTATTTTTTCAACTGCATACAGAGTAAAATCCGGAGAAAAACAAAGAAAAAAACATTTATTGACTTTAGTCTAAGGAGACAGAGAGAGAGGGGAGGGGGAAAATATCTTACGTGCCAATGTTTCAATACATGAAAAGTATTTTGCGAGTCAGCAGACCTGCTGACTCACAAACATCCATCATTAAGATGACCTCCACAACTAAAGATTCATTTTCAATAGATAGGAAGAAATAAATAAATCAAAATTAAAAATTGTATTTTAATTTTTGTATCCATGATCATCATAGTGTAGATCATGGATCTCTAGAAATTTGGATCTACGATTTATATAAAAAATGGCAGGCCATGATCCATACAGCCGAGCCTAATTAATTGGAAAAAGGCTTTGATGATGATCTATATAAAAAATGGGTGTTAAAGGGAGCCCGCATGAGAATAGGATGAGTATAGGGACTCAGGTCCTACAATCTATATTTGTTTTATGAATTGGTAACCTTGTAACCTAAAAGAAGATGGTTAGACAAGGGCCACCATGTGTCATACTTCACAACAAATATTCCGTTCCGCTTTATTCCATCGATGAGATATATTTTCCGCTTATGAGTCTTTAGATAACGGTGCGGTTTGTATAGAGCCTAGGCTCTAAACAATCAAATTAGAGCCTACCTTCAATTAATATCAAAAAATGTGGTTTCAATATTGGAATTCTTTGTGACAGCCTTAAAATATATTTTCATCTTTATTTATAAAGTTTAAAGCTTCAAAAATAGTGTAGATTGACAGATCTATGAAAATTTGAAAATCTTGAAATTGACGATCCAAAAATGTGTTGCAAAATACACAACTTCCAAAACTTGAAATCCATTTTTTTCTCATGTCCAAGCATCTTGATGTCGAGATGATCAATTTGAGGATATTTGGGCATCAAAACAACCCCTTCTAGTATAATTTGTGAGGTGGGCTCTAATTTGATTGTTTCGAGCCTTGGCGTTATATAAACTTTTCCCCTTAGATAATAGGTCCACATTTTCTCATCTCTTTTGGCCTGAAGTATGGTATTCAAGTGCGACACGTATTCAATTTTTTGCAACTCACTTCACAAGTTATTTATATTTCAATAGTATGATGTAGCATGTGTTTGTGTCGACTAAAAAAGAAAGCAGATCGTGCAACGAATCTTGGTTGTTCTTGATTCGTTGTTCTCTAGAGACCACCTAAAATAGGTATGAAATAATAGAGAAAGTAGATACCAACCACCAAAAAGAACAAGAATTAAGATTCGGGGTGGTAGCACCCCCCATACCTGGTTATAACGATGTGGTTTTCAATCTTGCGGACACCACCCATTGACACCTACAAAAACACCTAGTTACGGTGTTGTCGTTTTCAATCCTATTGATACCTCCCACTGGTACTTTCTAAAAAGGCTAACTCCCTAATTCTTCTCAAAAAAAGAAAAAAAAAAGAAAGAAAAGCTAACTCCCTAATGTACCTGAAAAATGTGTAAGGGCCTATCTTTCCTACTGAATTACCTAAAAAAAATAAGGATTTAAGATTTCAGCCACACTTGAGAAAGTTTTGCTTGAAACTTCTACTGGTGAACTTAACATTCTCTATTAACCCTACTGGTTTGACTTGTAGAAAGCCTATAAACCCTCTCAAAATTAAAAGAAAAATACTTTTAGCCCCTCTACACTTCTTCCATTATCCAAAATTATAACATTTATCGTTTTTATTTATCCTAATGACCCACTAATCAAAACCCTATAAAAGTTCCTCTTCTTTCTTTTTTTTTGACCCATGAATGTCGTCCTCCCTATCATTTTATGGCTACCTCCCTTGAATGCCCATATCTCTCTCGCATCTTGTGTTCCTCACAATTACGCTAAAAGAGACATATCAAATTCCATTTATATGAAGGGATTATTAGAAATTACTTATTAACAAACGAAAAGGCTACTTCTCCACGGCATACTTCGTGAATTGTAAGAGGCTGAACTGGGGGCCCATTAACTAGGTAAAAGAACCAATCCTAGACAAAACATAAGTAAAAAAAGACCGTAGAAAGGATCGTGGATCTTTAAAGTTCTTCTACTTCCCCAAAATTTATTTCTCTCTTCCATATCACGATCTTTAAAGACCGCCACGGACGTAGCATGTCAGTGGTAGTTAAACCGTCATAGACATAGCAAGTTCGTGGCAGTCAAAAAACATGCGGAACTGCCGTGGACCATGCACCATGCGTTACGGCTTCGTTCACTAAACCGCCATGGATATAGCATGTCCATGGCAAAGCAAAACATTGTAGCAATTATCTTATAGACGCTTTTAAAACTTTTCCTATATGTGTGTGTGGACACACATATTACAGTGAATACACATTCCCCAAATTCATTTTAGAGGTGTTTAGACAAAAAGTTTGTGGGTCTATTGTCTGTGATCATGATTATGAAAGAAAATAAAAAAGGATCTAGTCTTTCCCCAATATGAAAAATTTCAAACAGCATACCCCTAAGCTTCCAAGAAATCATATGTAATTGTATTAAGAGAAACCCTTTCCACCAACACATTTTCAACCCTCTCCCTTTTAGTGTTTTTTTTTTTTTGGGGGTAGTTAAGCCAGCCCTTTTCAGTGATTCTCAATCCTTGAAAAATAGCCTTAATTTCTGCCTCTTTTTTTTTTGGGTAATTCAATGGCCCCTATCCGTTTTTTTAAATTGATTGGGAGCTAGATTTTGAAAGATGTTAGAGAAGTGGTGTTAGTGGTAGGAATGGAAACCACAATATGATGACTAGGTGTGGAGATGCTATCACTACAACCGCAGCCCCTTTCCTAAGATCTACCTCATTAGTGGTGGCAACACCACAAGGTCCTAGAAAAGTAGCTCTCACTAGACCAACAGTTCTAGCATTGTCCGGACTACCATGAGTGCTCCCATCAAAATTACTAATTACTTTTAATGGAACCTGGTGGGGAGGCTTCCAGCTACCAATAGATCTGCTTTTAACCCATTTCAGATTCTTTAAGACTACAAATAAAATCAATTATTGTAATACATTGCACTCTTTTTTTACCATTGACCATTTAATCATCCTCTCCAAAATTCGATGTTGAACATATGCTTCCTTTATACAACTCCTTTACATGTTACATGGAATGAGAATTTAAAAAGATAAAACGTTATAGAAAATAAAAATTTAAAAATATGAAATAAGAATGATTCTGTTCCAAAATGTTACATGGAATGAGGATTTAAAGAGATAAAAATTTATAGAAAATTAAAAATTAAAAATTAAAAATTAAAAATTAAAAATATTAAATAAAAATGATTGTGTTTCAAGAAAAATTAAGATTTATTCATATTTGTTTTTAATTTTTAAAATAATGTACAAGTACGAATACTTTTGCAGTTATTGTTCAAATTGCAACAAGTAGTATGGTGGTAGAACATATTTTTTCTTTTTTTTTTCTGGGTTTTGAATATTAACAAAATAAATGTCAACGTGTGGATAGAGTGGTAAACGTTACACCTCTCCTTTATAAGTTATTAATTCAAATCGCACAATTTGCATGGCTTTAAACAACAAATATTTTTGTGAAATTTTTAAATACATTAATTGCATAAAATTATAGAAAATTTTGCTAAAAATCTTAAAAATATGAAAAATAAAATATTATATTGCAGGAAATTTAGGATTTCATTGCACTTTTTATTTTTAAAATAATGATTACTTTGACACATGTAAATAAAATAATTTCCAACATTATACGTTTTGAGTAGTGGTAGATTGTCTTCCCCTCAAAATAAACTGTTGGTTCAAGTCCAGAGCTAACAACCTTTTATGACACAAAACACCTGGGACATGTTATGTATAATTGGACACTTCTAACACTCCATGGAGTGTCCACATACCTTGTTTGAGCCTTGACACTTCTAACAAGGACAAATAGAGTGTCCGATTGAAACTGCAAAATATGGACCATGTGTAAGGACGACACATGCGACACTAGATAACTATGCTTAAAAGATCAAATTCCATGCTGGTGCTTTATATAATTTTTAGGGAAATTTATTAAAATATGCCTAACTTGTCAGCTATTTAACATTTTATATATTTTCAACTATTCCAACTCACCATCATTTGCGTTTGGAAAAAGTTGATATAAGGTGTCAATCTTATACTGAACAAGTAAGGTGACACACATAGAGAAAGTTGTTCCTATGTTGGAAAACTTCCAAATCGATTATCTCAACTTCAAGATTCGTAGACATGAAAATAATGGAATTTTTAGTCTTAAAAATAGTTTATCTTCTAACACATTATTTGGACCGTCAATTTTCAACATTTTCAAGTATTTATAGACCTACTTGATCGTCACTATTTCTAGAATTTTAAATTTCATGAATGGGGGCAACAATAGTTTTCCATATTGTCGCAAGGCTTTACTGCACCGAAACAACATTTTCGGCACCGAAACTACATTTTCGGCATTGTTTTGAGGTGCACCGTACTTCAATAGTATAAAGTTGACACCTTATACAAACCTCACCCTTTGTGTTTTGATGAACTTTCTTAAATTGACTAAAAGAAAATAAGTAAAATGTTAAGTATTTCATGGGTCAGAAACACAATTCCACAACTGCGTCCCTCAATACATCAAACATCCATCTCCAAGATAGATTTGAAAAAATATAGGTCCAGCCAAAACAAAAGATGAATGGTGATAAAGAAATATCAAAACTTACTAAATCCATTTTGGGAAAGCTTTTTATGTTCTCCCTACAACATAGAAGCTCTATACTCCCGCTACCATCCAGCCGTCCATTTTTTATCAAAAGAGTCACTCACCGTTTGATCTTAGATCCGACGTCTCAAAGTATTTTATTTTTAGTTTTTTTAATACAACTTTTCTGAATATGAAATTTGGTACATGCCATCTTCTCATTGGCACACCTATAAGAAATATTAACAATAATTTTTCGATAAAAAATAATAATCAAAATACCCTTTAAAATTTTCAAGGGTATTTTGGTCATTTTATTTTATTGATAATATTTTTTCTATATTTTTCCTTTAGTGCGAGTTTAATAGAGGAATGGACATCCAAAATTTGGTGTCAAAACAATTTTTAGAAAAAAAATAAAAATAAAACAGTATAGAGACGTGACATTGTGATTGGGGAAATCTTAGCCCTCCATTCAAACATGGACAGTTGGATAAGGGGAGGATAGAACGTCTATGTTGTAGGGGTTTTTTTAACATAGAAAGCTTTCCCATCTATTTTTGAGGTCCAGCCACAACACAAGTCCACAAGTGTGTTTTTATAAGGACCTGGTTTCTATGTGGCTAAGCCTGCATATGTAGAAATGCGGGCCTCTTAATAAATTTCTTTATGAGATGTATTTTAAGACTTAATTTTTAAGGACATGTAATCTCTAATATAGAGATCATGAATATAAAAAATAAATAAATTTTAAAAATTAGAAATAATAATTCTAGTAAAAAAATATTTGGACAGTTAGTTTCCTTTGTTTTTAGATGGAACACCAACTTACATTCATCTTTAAGATAGATACTTTACACTTTTTGGACCGCATATGTAGAAATGTAGTCCAGCCTACATGAAAGAATTTTCCTTTTTATAAAGGGTATGGTTTCCATAACACTGCAACCTTAAACAATCCAACAAAGGTGCACCTTCAAATTTTATCATAATATATAATTTTGATGTAAAATGTTTTTATGATTATGTCAAAATTTATTTTTATATCTAATTATAAAATTTTAAATTCCAAAAATGGTTAAAATTAAGTAGATCTATAAACATATGAAAATCTTGAAAATTGACAGTGTAGATAATATGTTGTAAGGTGGACTATTTATGAGACTCAAAATATTTTTATTTTTTATAGTCATACATCTCGTTGTCGAAATGATCAATCCCAGGGTTTTTCAATATTAAAATGAATTTTTCCATGGATTTTTTAAGTACTTCTGTATTTTAAGGTTGCAACCTCATATAAACTTTTTTTCCTTTTATAAATCTCCCTATTTATTACCTCACTTTTGAAAGTTTCAACTTGTGTTGAAGTGACAAGCTACACCAATCCAAGTAAAGATAATATGACTTTGGGCCTAGGTCATTACGGCCCATTAAGGGATTCATATTTTATCATTGAGTTTTATCGATTAGCTGATAAGGTTTGAGGATTTTTAACTTCCATTGATTCACCACAATCCACAATTAAAAATCATCAAGACAAACGGGCTCTTTAACAAAAGGACAGGGTTTTGGTCAGTCCACCGACTCATCTATTCATGTGGATCCTCTCTCCCGAATCCATTTTACAAATGAATCTTGGATTAAAAAATTTATGAATTGAGAATCTCAACATTGACCAATATGAAATAAAAAAGGAAAATAAACTAAAAAGAATTTATGATATTTTATTAACACAGTTCATTTTGGATGCATAAGGGGATACACATGTAGAAGTGCAGGCTTGAAACAATTTGCCTTTATAAAAACCTTTTTATGAAGGGAAAAGTTTATATAGAGCCGAGGCTCTAAACAATCAAATTAGAGCCTACCTCAAAAATTTCACTAGAAGAGGTTGGTTTGATGCTCAAATTAATAATCTTGACATCAAGATGCATGGACATAAGAAAAAAATAGATTTCAAGTTATGGAAAGAGTGTATTTTGTAACATATTTTTGGACCGTCAATTTTCAAGATTTTCAAGTTTTCGTAGATCTTCCGATCTACACTATTTTTTAAGCTTTAAAATTTATAAATAAAGATGAAAACATATTTTAAGGCTATCACAAAGATTTCAAGTATTAAAAGTATGTTTCTCGATACTATTTGAAGGTAGGCTCTAAATTGATTGTTTAGAACCTAGGCCCTATACAAACCGCACCCTTTTCTGAATGTTATCTTTTATAAACCTTAAAATGCATATGCTACATCAAGTTTGTCATGGCACATGGTCCACCTAACATGTGAAAAATTATACCCGTCAGCACCCAAATTCAAAGAAAGACAATCATTTGTTACAACAAATGGTTTAAAAAGCGGATCGGTGACCCAAATTCAAAGAAAGACAATCATTTGTTACAACAAATGGTTTAAAAAGCGAATCGGTGACCCAAATCGAGCACTTCAAAAATCGATCCGGATCGGCAAATCAGTGATACGGATCAGGAATTGGCTGAATCAGTCGAATTAAAGCTTCAAAAAAATCCGAAAAAATGCTTAAAATTCATTATAAATGTTGTTTTTTATGAATCCAATAAAAAATGAGGGTACTACCTTATTAACTTTTATTTTTTTCATCAATTTGTGAATATTGAGATGCTCTTTCTCTATATGAACTTATGTTGACCATTAAATTTACATCACACAAAAGAAATCATAGAATTATCATGAA
>NW_006500327.1:2806858-2845337 GCF_000471905.2 Amborella trichopoda
TATTGTGTTATCTTTTTTTTTTTTTACAAGAAAAATATGATACTTGTTGATTATCTTTGTTTTTTTTTTTTTAACAAAGGAAGAAGATGTTGTACTACATTTTTTATTTGCTTATTATATTACTTCTTTTTTTTTTTTACAAGAAAAAAAAAAAAATGATGCTGTCAAAGTACATTTTATTTTTTTATGCCTTTTGTTTTATTTTATTTGCAAGAAATACTTGTTATATTACCTTGTATTTTTTTTACAAGAAAATAAAAAAATGTTGTATTATCTTTTTCATGTTTATCTTGAAAAGCCTTTTATTTTATATTTTTTATATTTTTTTACAACAGTATTTTTTGCCTTTGTTTCTTTTTTTTGACAACAAATTGTATTTTTTTTACAAGAAAAATAAAATAATGTTGGATTATCTTTTTTATCTTTATCTTGAAAAGCCTTTTATTTTATATTTTTTCTATTTTTTTAAAACAGTATTTTCTACCTTTGTTTATTTTTTTGACAACAAAATTTTTTTTTTATTTTTTGATTATGCGCTAAGGGGTTCGAACTCAAAAAAATTATTTTTTTGACAACAAAATTTTTTTTGTATTTTTTGGTTGTGCGCTAAGGGATTCGAACTCAAAAAAAAAAAAAATTGTTGTGCGCTAAGGGGTTCGAACTAAAAAAAAAATAAAAATTGTTGTGCGCTAAAGGGTTCGAACTCAAAATGGGTTCGAACTCAAGACATACACCTAAATTTCGGTGTTGTTAACCAACATGGCCACATCACCACATGCGATTATTCTAGCTTCCATAATACTATATATTCAATGATATTGCTTTAATGACTTTTTGTGGGAATTATCCCACATTGAAGGATGAATGTTGCTTCGTTCTCTATAAAGTCATGTGTATTAGATTTTTTGTTGTGTGTGTAGAAACGTGATAGAGGCAAACGTGAGATGAGTTGCCACGTGTGGCCACGTGTCACTCTCGTGTGATGGCCAAGTGTCACTCACGTAAGGCCTAAATCGGTGCACGTGTGGGAGTGTGTGTGGCACGTGTGACATGTACACATGTGTGAAGGCTAGAATCGGGTGAGAACCGGTTAGAACCTGATGGGAACCGCTAGAACCGACTGGGAACCGGCGGTTCTGCTCTAGAACCGGGCGGTTCCCGGTTTTGTGCCGAAACCGGCACGGTAAGTACCGATTCCTGGGTGTTTTTTTAAACACTGGTTACACAAAGAGGTGAGGAGCTCCAAACGCAGTATTTAAAATAAAATTTTTTAAAAAAATGCTATCATGTTTGTTATATGTTCCCAAAATATTTTCCGGATGCATATTTTTTTCACAGAAACAAAATATAATTATGATTATATTATATAACTATGATTAATGCTAATGAAATCGAAATCAGACCATGTATTAGCAGGGGTTTGGGTTTGATTCTCTAAGTCCAAATCAGACGATTCCCCAGTAGGATTGGATACACTTCACAAGGAATTAAAATAAAATATTAAATAAGAAATGTGGTGATTCCAAGGATTTTCAATCCTGATCTACCCACCTCATAATTTAGACTCTAGCAATTTCATGTCAGATCAGTAATTTTTCAATCGCAAATTACGTCTCGTTATGCCGCGACCACCCATTCAACAATGGAAGGTGATGGACTGGATAAAATCCAGCACTGATCTTGTTGGTGGGTTTTTACTGTCTCCTGAAAGAAAGGCTAATGCGATCTTATTGGGGAATATTTTTTTTTATTATTTTTTTCACTTATTTTTTTATTCTATTTTTTTCTTTTGACAAAGATTACTTACAAATAGTTTTATTACAATAATTCTTGCTTCAAAGAAAATAAAACTAACAAATCCAATATCTTAAAAACCTTGATGTCATTAAACCAATTTTCTTTAAACAAAGAAGATATCCACAATTCTTCTGTTTGGAATATAAAACCAATATAATTAAATATAGTAAAAAAAAAAAAAATAGACAGAGATTACCTCAACCGTAGCTTATTACACTCCACACCGAGTCACCAACATCTGATAGCACGGGATCAATGGTTTAACTTCAATCTCGAACCGAGAAAACAAATTTCGACCAAACTAAGTATTCACTTTTAAATCTCTACAAACTCTAACCCAAAATTTTTTTTTGCTTTGCCCCTAATTTCTCAAACCAGTATGAGAGAGAAAGTGAGAGACCTAGGGTTGGAGCTTAGGAGAGAGAGGGTTAAAAAGAGAAAGTTTGAGATAAAGACCCAGAGGAGAGAGAGAGGGGCATGCTCCTATAGGAGAGAGAGGAGAGAGAGAGATCGTAGGAGAGAGAAAAGGGTAAAAAATAGGGAGATAGTGCACCATTATTTATAGAGAAAATTTTGGTTTAGGGTTTCTCATAATTTGCCTATTTCTTGAGATTAAATATGGACCGTTGATCAAGGTGACTTATGGAGTGAGAGATCTGAGCTATCCATGCTATAGATGGGTCATCACCGAAGGTGCTTGGACCATTGTCCCTCTTTCCTTAAACTATTTTTCCATACATATATTTAAATAAATTGAATCTTATTTAAATATTATTCATTTCATAAAATAACATATTCTTTCTCATACTATTCAATGATATGTCAAGTCAAGATATGCTTTTAATATTAGGATAAAATGTAGTCAATCTTTTCCATATCTAATATTAGATCACATGCCACAAGATACCTTTTCTAAATTTAAATAACTCGACAATAAAGCAAACAACCAAAAGGTGGGGCGTGCCACCCATATGTGGCATGTGTGAGCCCCACCCACATGGTACATAGGCCCATGTACACTATAGGCCCCCATGATATTTAGCAAATTAATTTTTAAAATATTATTTGAATTTTATACTTTGTTAAAATCAATAATTTTATTTTTATAAGTCAAAAAATAATAAATAAAATATTAAAAGACTCATAAAAATTCAAATGATAATTCTAAAACAATTTCTGTCATAAAAAAAATATAATTAAATTAATATAATAGAAAATAGATCCATATGCTTTAGAAATTGAATTAACAATCATGGGGCACTCCACCTTCAACTGTGGACTACAGACCACACTTGCTTTATCAGACCGACCCAATGTTTCCCATGACCCACAGTCCAAGCAGGAGCTCATTAGCGGGTTACTAGAGTCTGACCGATGAGCCAAAGCGTAATCCCAGTATGTGGATTTCAGGTCCTCCCCTAGAGATGAGTCAAGGTCACAAAGACCTTATGCGACCCAGCCCTATAGCGCATAGGGGTATCTCTCGCACATACATACGTTTCACCCTAAAAAGTGGATATCTGGCTTTTCCGAACAATCTATTGGTATGCAAGTCGTGTGATGGATCATAGATAAGGTTTTGGCCCCTGTCTCTGTCGGTCTACCATCACACACAATGGTCACACAGTCCCTCGGCTCATTCATCCAAGCATAAGCTCCGACCTTATTAAAGAATAACCTATAACCTTTCTCAGTTTGTTCTCTATGCCCAGATACATTGGGTTTTCCAACTGACTGGCCTAGATTGTCAAGCACAGTCTAGTATTAGCAAACATTGTTTGATTAGTATGGTCCACAAGGGACCACACTCCAACTAAGTTCATGTTCTACTATATTATTTCATTTTACAAGCACTCATAAGGCCTTTACAGGCCACATAAACCCAATACCCCCCTCCCCCCCATCCTCCTTCTTTATCTAATCTCCATCATGCATAAAGTGATCCAATAGTTCATAATTTTCTACAGTTTATTAGTAAAAATTATAAATGAGGAAAAGTATAAAATGAGGCCATTTATCTTTGGTATAAAGTGTTCACAATTAATCTTGACTATTGGATATGAAATTATATGGTTACATTTATTCCATGGACCAAGCACAAACTTCAAATGAAATTTTTTCAAACTTTGTGACACACCCAAGTTATTAGATTTTATATCATATGATTATAAATAATTACGAGCTTTTTGTATCAAAGGTAAATGTTCTCATTATATATTATACCTATAAATAAGTGCCCCTTTTGATTTGTGCTTGTGTATTGCTAAGAAGTGGAGGTGCATAAAATATAAGTTTGGATTCCTCCTCACAAATTTGTTCAGTTTGAACCACTAGGTCTTTATTTTAAATAATAACTAATTTGAATGGATGAAGGCAAACACTTGCTTAATGGATGAGTCAGATGCCAAATCCATTTCTTTTGCATCAACTTGTCACTTTTCAGTTTATTGTACCCCGTTTAGCCTTGCCCAGAACTTTTTTTTTTTCCCTTGAGAAAGAAATGCTGATTGATTATGATGATATCTTGAAATTTCCATTTTTTTTATTGAGACTTTATCCTTATGGTGCAAAACTACAATTATGCTTTTTTTTTTTTAAGTTAAAATTAAAAAAATCACAGGAAAAATAATAACCCAATGAGAGAAGTTTAGATGTTAAAAACAGTGCTGATTGACTATGATGATGTCTTTAAATTTCCATTTTTTATAGAGACTTAATCCTTACGGTGCAAAATTATTGTCATGCATTCTTGTTTTTTCAGTAAAATTTTTAAAAAATCATAGGAAAAATAATGACCAAATGAAATAAGTTTAAATTTTAAAAGAGAGAGAGAGGTTTAGTGTGGGAAGAAGCCTTTATCCATAAGAAGGCAAAGATCTAATGAGGCAACTATTGTTAAGGGTAAAATGGAGATTACCATATGTAAGACTGAAGGTGTATTTTCATTAGAGCATTCAAGTTAGGGCAAGCTTTTTATGTTTCTATTGCAACATAAAACTTATATATTTCCTCTTATCCAATCGTCCATTCTGAATGGAGGGTTAAGATTGCCCTAATCAC
Source organism: Amborella trichopoda (assembly GCF_000471905.2). Next base: position 2,811,716 of record NW_006500327.1, read on the forward strand.
AATGTCACGTCTCTTTATTATTTTATTTTTAATTTTTTTCTATAAACTATTTTTATGCCAATTTTTATACATCCAATCATCTATTAAACTCGCACTAACAAAAAATATAAAAAAAATATTTCTAATAAAATAAAATAACCAAAATACCCTTAAAAAATTCATAAAGTGTTTTAGTTATTATATTTTATCGAAAAGATGGCACGTACCAAATTTTATATTCATATAATTTGTATAAAAAATTTAAAAATAAAATACTTTGAGACATCGGATTTAAGATCAAATGGTGAGTGGCTCTCTCGATCAAACTTAGCTAGCTAGATGGTAGGGGAGGCATGGATCTACTATGCTGTAGAGAAAATATAGAAAGGTGCAGATTAAATACTTTGTGTTAATTTTTCTTGACTTATTAGGTTAGGTATTCCCATATAATGGGCCATTAATACACTGGTTTGGTCTTAAACCATATCCTCGACTCCACCATACCTAATTATGCGCCCTACTTTCTAATAAATGCTTAGAATCAATACAGTGAGTACATGCTCTCTCTCTCTCTCTCTCTCTCTCTCAAATGCTCAAAATCAATGTAATGATTACAGCCATTCGAAAACACGGTTGTCCCACCCATGATATCGGTAATTACGAGCAAATTCATTTTAAAAAGGTTATGCAAAATGAATAGTCAGAAAAAACGTTGTAAAATTGACCATTTTTAAATCTCCTACTTGATTAATAAAGGTCGAAGTGGATATATATGTTTGAGCAGGGGAATTTGTTTTTCCGACATGAACTTGCAGTCACGGCCCAATGAAAATAGTTCTAATTTAAACAAAATTTGGGGGTGGTTCACACATTAACTAGAATGTAAAGTAAAAAATGCTTAAACAAGCTTAATAACCAGAACCATCTAAACTTCAAAGATCTAACTCTTTTTTAACTTTCCAAAACCACACATACTATCCAAAAATGTGGTTTACAAAATAATCACACCAAACAATATTTCACCATTTCCTGATTCATATGAACCTTCCATTCTAAAAAAAGAATGAAACTTGTATTCTGATCTCCAAAATTCATGCAAGCATTTTGATAAAGATTGGTCAAGCTTGGGCTTTGTTGCTTCCACGTTTCCTTTTCTGTGATCTAATTTTCCACATTTTCTCATCTCATTTTAATTTCTTGTTCCTCTTCATTTGAGTATGGTCTCTAGATTTGTATGATTGCAAGACAACCGCACAAACCCTAAAGCAACCCTAAAACACCTGGAAAACTCACTATATTTTTCCTATTATATAAAACTTATATACTTCCTCTTATCCAACCGTCTAGTCAAATGGGCAGCGGAGATGACTCTAATCACAATGTCATGCATTTAAAATACTTTTAGGTGCAGCCTATTGAGATGATGACACGTATCAAATTTCATATTTATATAATTTATAAAAAAAAATTGAAAAATAAAATACTCTAAAGCGTCAAATCTAGATCAAATGATTAGTAGCTCACTTAATCTAAATTAGAGGGCTGGATGGGGGAAATATATAGGGGTGGCAATGGGTCGGTTTCGACTAGACTTGAAATCGAATCTAAATAGTGTTTGGGTCTAAAATTTGGACCCATACCTAAACCCGTCGGGTCCCCAGTATGGTCAGATCCATTGCTGATGACTATGAGCTTCTTGTTTTGTTTTGTTTTTTTTTTTTACCATCGCATACCCTATGGCTATGAGTTATTTTCTTTCTGTTTTTGTTTGCTAATAATACGGTAAATGTTGTCAATATAGTGGCAATATGAACGCTTAGTGCACGTCTAAAGACACATAATTACCATCATATCCTTATGGCTACGTATACGAGTCGGGTCCAATTGAACCCAGACCCGGACCTAAATGGTATTTGAGTCGACTATTTGGAGCCGTACCGGGACCGGAGATCAGGTCTACCCGTCGGGTCTCGAGTCCGACCGGTGCGATTGGCACCCTAGATACATGGAAACCTTTCCCTCTCTCCAACGAACGCAATCCCGATTCCCCCTCTTTCTCTAACGAACACATTCCCTCTTCCCCGTCTTCCCCTTCCCTCTCTCTAGCTTTCTATCTCTAACAATTTCTTCACCTGATTCTCTCTCTCTCTCTCTCTCTCTCTCTGCAAGACCCATTTTCAATGAAGTTGTCGTCCACCTGCATTCCGTCAGGCCGAATGTTTTCTTTCCACATTTGAAAGGCAGAAGCACCGAATTTGAAAGGGACGCAAACCCCATTTTCTCTATGCTTCTCTGCAAAAACCCTATTTTTCTCTCGGTCTCTGCGACAACTCCTCGCTCAAAGGTACTCCTTCCCTTCCCCCTACACAAAATCTCCACTTGTTCATCTCAATGCAATCTCACAATTTGTTTCTTCTCTTCAAAAAGCACTCTGATTTCTTTGAAGATACTGTAGTCGTTTTCCCCAAAATTGTTCATTTTCTTCTCTGATCTGATCTGGGTTCAAGCTTCTTTAATGGCGATCAATCGGGGTGTTCAATTATGGATTTTTTGTGGTTTAATTATGGAAAGTTTGACCCTTTTAATGGCTGAAACCTGCCCAAAAACCAATCCTCTGGTGGGTTTCGAATCAGAGTTCTCGATGGTTCAACACCAGCTTAGAGGGGTGATCAAAATATTGGACGATTGCTCGTTTAGGGTTCAGAATTTTGACATGATAGAGGGCTCTGATGTTCATTGGTGGGGAGCCCTAGGGCCCAATTTCGAGAACTTGACCCATGGCTATGTGATCTCAGATGATAGGCTCAATCAAACCTACAAAAATGAAACCCTAGTTTTTTCTCTCAAGAATTATACATGGGATCAAATCAAGGTTATTGCAGTTTGGGATAAATCATTTGCCTCTGATTTCGGTCATGTTCTCCTGAACCCTAGAAATGAATCGAATATTGCGGTTCCCCCTCCTTTGAGTCCTTCATTGGCTCCCTCTCCCTCTCCCTCTCCCTCTAGTGACATTGATCCAGGGTCCTTTAATGAACGTGGACTTATCAGATCAATCCACATCAAACCCACCATGTTCGATAACTGTATGAGCCTCTCGCCTGAATTTCGACTGAGATGGACCCTAAATTCCGTATCTGATACAATCGACATAGGTTTAGAGGCAGCTGTTAGTTCACAACATTACATGGCTTTTGGGTGGGCAAAGCCTGGTTCCTTGGGTGAGCTCATGCTTCAAGCCGATGTTGCAGTTACAGGGTTCACAGAGGCGGGATTGCCATTCGCCGATGATTATTACATCACTAAATATAGTGAATGTTTGATAAGTAAAGATGGAGATGTTCAAGGGGTGTGTCCTGATACAATTTATGAAGGGGATGATCGCGTTTTGGTTAATAACACAAGGTTGGTTTATGGCCATAGGATTGATGGGGTTTCTTTTGTTCGATATCAGAGACCTCTTCAAACTATCGATAAGAAATATGATGTGCACGTGTATGCCACTGATAACATGACAGTAGTTTGGGCAATGGGTTTGATAAGGCCTCCTGATGCTCTTCGTCCTTATTATTTGCCTCAAAATCATGGTGGCCTAAGTAGAGTGGCTTACGGCCATACTAGCCTCAATATCTCGAAAGCCATAGATGATTGTCTGGGCCCGTTAGAGGCTGAGGATAAGGAAGATCAAGAGCTTATTGTAGCTGATGGTAAAACTCCTCTTGCAGTGGTTACTGACATAGCCATGCACTATCCTAACCCCCCAAATCCTCCTAAGGTTCTCTTCATAAACAAGAAAGAGGCTCCACTTTTGAGAGTTGAAAGAGGGGTACCAGTTACTTTCTTGGTACAGGCAGGGCATGATGTCCCCTTTTATATTACATCTGATCCAATTGGGGGGAATGCTTCTTCTAGGAATATGACTGAGACTATCTATGCAGGGGGACCACAATCACAAGGTGTTCCTGCAAGCCCCACTGAGTTAGTTTGGGAACCTGATAGGAATACTCCTGATCAAGTTTATTACCAGTCATTTTTTGGGCAAAAAATGGGTTGGAAAGTGCAGGTGGTTGATGGTGGTCTCTCCGATATGTATAATAACAATGTTTTTCTAGATGACCAACAAGTTACTTTGTTTTGGACTTTGTCAAAAAACACGATATCTTTTGCAGTTCGAGGAGAGAAGAAGAGTGGGTATTTGGCAATTGGTTTCGGCGGGGGGATGGTGAATAGCTTTGCTTATGTTGGTTGGGTCAATAGTGATGGCAAAGCTCGGGTTAGCACGTATTGGATTGATGGCCGAGACGCGATGAGTGTGCATCTAACAAATGAGAATTTGACGTATGTGAGGTGTAGATCAGAGAGCGGGATCATAACTTTTGAGTTTACACGAGCATTGGCACCTAAATGTAGCGGAAGGATGGAATGTAATAATATCATCGACCCAACTTCGCCCCTTCGAGTTGTGTGGGCAATGGGTGCTCGTTGGTCGGTGGACCACTTAAGTGAAAGAAATATGCATTCCATCACAAGTAGTCGACCTGTTCGAATTCTCTTGTTGAGGGGCTCGGCAGAGGCCGAACAAGATTTAAGGCCTGTTTTAGCAGTTCATGGATTCATGATGTTTGTGGCATGGGGCATCTTGCTTCCTGGTGGTATATTGGCAGCTAGATATCTAAAGCACGTCAAAGGAGATGGGTGGTTCCAATTTCATGTCAAGCTTCAATATTCAGGATTGTCGATCGCTTTCCTTGGTGTTCTTTTTGCAGCTGCTGAGCTCAGGGGATTCTTTGTTAGCTCCCTACATGTTAAGTTTGGTATCACAGCTATCCTTTTGGCTATTGCACAACCTATTAATGCATCTTTTAGGCCTAAGAAATCTGCTAACAACGAGGAGTCTTCATCGAAGCGGTTTTTATGGGAATATCTTCATATTTTCACTGGGAGAGGTGCACTTCTTGCCGGAATCGCAGCTATTATAAGTGGAATGAAACATTTGGGAGACAGGTATGGGGGGGAACATGTCAAAGGTCTTAATTGGGCCATAATAATTTGGTTTTTAGCTGGTGCAATGATTGTTATATACTTGGAATACTGGGAAATCAGGAGGAGACGGGATAAAAGTTTTGGAAAAAGTAATTGGGTGCTGGGAAACAGTGAGGAAGATGATTCTGTTGATCTTTTGCATTCAAATAGAGTAGTTAATGGGCGAGGTCCAGCGTCCTCTGAAAGAATGGAAGTTCAGTTGGAACCATTGAATCGATAGACAAAGTTTTGTTCTCATGAGAAAGTACCTTCTTTTTGTCACGGAATTTTTCCATTCACGGGGAGCATGAGAGGGGACCCATTTGGGTTTGCTTGGACGAATATCAGTGTGACCCACGGATTGAACTTTATTGTGGTATCTATGGACATTGGTAGCAATTTATTGCTTCAAAACAGGCTCGCAGCAATTAATAGCACCCCCATGACATGTAATCATGAAAGGCAAATACATTTGTGATAGGGAAGTGGCTCGTTCATTCCAAAGTAATTCCAAAATGAAGAGATTATATTTTTTCTTCCTACTTTTGCACGTGTGGCCATTTTACAAGGCCATGTTTAAGGAACAGTGTCTTTTGTAAGTTTTCTGATATAATGCATGGTGAACTTTTCAATATAGTCAGATTAACTGAGTTAAATTCTGCTAGTATGAGTTATTTGGCTCCATGTGATGTTTTTGATGTTTGACCTCTAAAATCAAGTATATTGATCTTGTCATTCCCCTTGTTACATTATTTTTAAATGAGCTCCATTTTAATTAGTTAGTGTTGCACATATAATGTCATTGCCAGTGCTCCAATGGTTCTCTTTACCATCATTGGCTGCTTAATCCAATTTCTATTTGCTTTGCTCCAAGCATCCTCTTTTATTTGTGTTTTGGAGTAACTTGTATGATTATCTATTCAGTAGTTCTCGCCGTATTTTATTTTATTTTGAAACAGTTCAATAGTTATTACTGTATTATACTGCATAAACCTTTTCTTATTTTACTTGTTTATTCTATCCATTTTCTGAAAATGGATATGCATGAAATGTGACTCTGACTGAGCAAGGTACCTCACAGCAAAGTATAACAGTAGTTAAGGATTTTGTTAGATGAAGAGAGCACCATTTCAGGATAAGGACAAGTTTCTCCTGTTGGCTAGTGTCCATTTTTTTCTTTTGTATTTCTCCTTGGATTTTGACTCTTTATTTGGGGCTTGAAGGGCATTCTCCCATCTTTCAAACTACTAAAGAACTATGAAAGAGATTGATCTTTGCTTGTTTACAAACAATAAAATTGATTAATGAAAACACACCAGCCAGATTTTATTAGATGTTAAGATGATACTAGATCTATCTTGTTACACATCAAAAAAAGAAAAATATAATTCTAGATCTATACAATTTGGACACACTGTCTCAATTTGATTTGTGTATATTGTCTATTTTCCATGGAGTTAGATGTGTCGGGTCTTGTAAGTGATTATGCCAAAGTTTGCTCTTGCCAATAAGTTTGAAGACAATCTTAAAATTCTGCCAAAATTAGTATTCGTACTCAAAAGGAAGTTTGTAGCTCTGGACTTCCCCATTACACCCGATTGTTGCTGAACCAATCCCATTCTAATGCACTGGAATGCACACTGAAGTTATAGAATTGTTCAGATTTCTTGGTTTATTATGTCTATGTCTGACTTTCATTCATCTCATTTTGTTCTCCTTACAATTAATTTTAATCTCTTTACAATTATGTCAACAGAGAGGGCATGGGTGAGATTTGAACATGTGCTTCCACTGTGAAAGCTGATGGCTCCACCTCTCTGGTTCCTCTACTACTGCAATAGTTCACATGTTAACTGTTTATGCATGCATTGTGTATAACCTAAGAACTCATTTAATTACAAAACCTTTAACTCTTGAAGTTATTGATGGCATTTTCACAATTTCGATATCTTGCTTGTTCCTATTGGTGCAAATTTTAGTTGGGGTTGGGCGTTTTAAGTCTTGCTCTTGCCCCTGCCTGTTGTTTTTGTGAATTGTGAACAATAAAAGGTTTAGATTCCTTAATAGAGATTGTGAAAAGATACCAAACAGGGATGATAGTTACAGGATTTGCGGTCCTGTTCTCTCACAACAGTTTGAGATTCATTGTGGATGATGAGATCTAATTTAAATGGCTAACAAAATTACATAAATACGGCATTCAAAAGATAAGTCTGGTTTTTGCCCTTTTTAATTATCCAGCTCCTAAAATAGCATGTTATCTGCCTTGTTTTACACGTTCATTTACTTGTATGAAGAGTAAACAAGGTTCACTTTGGCATGCACCTGTTTGTTAGACACTGGATATGTATGCCTCTTAACTTGATAGTGATTAAAATTATTGTATATATGCATGCATGTGTGTGTTTCTAATACACTTCTAATGACGATGTTAGAACCCTGCTCTTTTGATGTTAGAAAACCCCACTCTCAAAATTTGGTACTTTAAAATACCTTTTATTGTATTGATTTATTTTGAAGACAGGGGTGTTAAAAATAACTATAAAATCCATCCTACATGGCAGGAGAGAATAGCTAGTGTCTCTTAATAAACTTCAAATCATCTGCTAGAGTATGAAATTACCCTTCCCCTAAAATTAGGACAAACTAGGGAATCACCCATTTGTAACTAGATTCGCTATCTTATCCATTGTTAATAAATCTGGTTTCAATATCAGTTTAGTCTTAATGACTCAAATATTTGTCTCATTTTGGTGCTGGTAGCGTGGGTGCTCTCTCTCATGAATAGGAGAAAAATCTGGATCAGAGCCCTTAGCCTTAAAACTTTTTTGTTTCATCGAAAAAAGAGAGTGGCAAAATTGTCTCTTTCAAAAGGATATGTTTCTCATGTAGACCCTTTTGAAGATAGAGATGTCCATGGATCCCAACTAAGAATTTGAACTTTTATAGATTTAGAAAGTGCATACTCATGAACATTCAAAATTATATGCAGAAAAATAAAAAGGATAGTGTGATCCATATGATCATGGTAATAGCATGGTCATAAGAATGATGGCCATTCTATCAATAAGTTAGAATTCGACCAGAGGAAGAACAGGTGAACATATATTATTTGTGCAATTGTATGTGTCACTCTGCTTCCATCAGACCATCCAACCCAAAGGTTGGTTGGAGGTGATCCATATGTATCATGCTGTTATTATTTTCATCTTACTCATACTAACCTTCTGTTGGCCTAAGACCAGCGGATCTTTCAGTTATCAAAATTCAAAATTAGCTAATCACGCATGTAAATCAAAGCTCTAATTATAATAACAAACTGAACAAACACATTGCATGCAATCTCTATCAAGGAACCAGTATGAAAGTAGAGCAAGCAAAATAGGAGTTTATGGAACAAACTGCCATTCAAATGATACCAATTCACTTTTCAAAAAAAACCGAAAGCATTAATCAATATCTCAATGTCTAGCATTACAAATTATAGATTTCAAACCTACGATCTTTTTGCACAGCAAATCCTTTGCCCAAATAGTAGTATTAAAACACAATATGAGGCATAAGAAATAGGAACCAACTCAGTACTTTTAGGGGTTTATCTGGTTGGTGAATAGAATATTGTCAAAAAAAAAAAATGTTCGAGAGAGGGAGAGTTAAGACAGCTTGTGTAAAGGTGCTTTAACCTATACTAGTTCTATTATACGTGCATTGCATTTAGAAATGAAATAAGCGATCGCATACGATGCAGAGTATCTATGAAGACAAAAGTCCTTAATATTTTTGGACGATAATGAAAGATGCTGATTATTTATTTAATTTAATATTCCAAAGGATAAAACAAACAATTTCATCAGAATTTACGTGTAATATGTGTTTGGAAACCATTTCATGTGAAAGTATTCGTGACGATCAAAAGATTTTTGGAAGTTTGTTCCACACTTTTTGGCGTGTTTTTTAATACTTTGCTAAACTTAAGTACCATTACTTTAGAACTTCTTTATGTTTTTATTGAGAGATGTTGTCTTTACATTTATTTGATATAGTTTAAAGCCATTATGGTTAGCTATTGCTAAAAGACAAATTGTTTCATTCAGGTGGACCGCATATTTACGGTCCAAAGGTATAAAGCATCCATTTTAAAGATGGATGCAAATGGGTGGTCCATTTGAAAACAAATGTAACTAATGGTCCAAGTATTATCTTAATATTTGTTATCTTAATATAATTATTATGGGTGCAGTTGGCATACGGATGCATCCGTAGGTGTAGAGGTAAGGTGCAACTTCAAATTTTATCATGGTATATAATTTTGATGTAAAATGTTCTTAGGATTATCAAAAAATCTATTTTTATATCTAATTATAAAATCTTAAATTTCAAAAATGGTTAAAATCAAGTAGATCTATAAACATAAGAAAATCTTGAAAATGAATTGTGTAGATAATATGTTGTAAAATGTACTAATTCTCAGACTTAAAATCTTTTTATTTTTCATAGTCATACATTTCGATGTCGAGATGATCAATCAAAGGGTTTTCAACATTAAAGCTACATTTTCCGATGGATTTTTGAGGGGCATCCATAGTTCTACATTATAAGGTAGCATCCTCATATAAACTTTTTCCAATTATTATTTCTAGTTTTCAATTATTTTATTTTTTTCATATTTATGATCTCCATGTTAAATATTATATATTCTCTAAATATTAGGATCAAATTATATTTAAAACATATATTTATTGCCAAGCCACCAAGCTGGACCCTTTCCCAAAAAAAAAAAAAAAAAAAAAAAAAAAAAACGGAAAAGTGGGATCCACACTCCTTTTTGCCTGTGATCTTTTCCTCTCTTTTTCGTACGGGATTGGTTCCTTATGCTAGTTAGTCCGAGACCAGATCAGCCTCTTGATAGGCCAGAGTAATTCACCAATAATGTAGGGAAAATTGGGTGGTTCAAATTCTAATTGCCTGGCTAGAGTAATCGGTTTTAGTTTTGGTTAACAAGTTGGGTATTTTAAAAAATTCAAAAAAAATTATATAAAATATAAAAAAATAGGGGATTTTTTTTGTAATACATTTTTTTTAATGTTTTTCATCGATTTGGTAAAAATTAAAAATTGTTTTGGTCATTAATATTTATTTTTACATTTGTCTCTTTTTTTTGAAAAATTTCAAAAATACCCTTGAGTATAAATCGATTTTTTAAAATCCATTTTTTTTTCATTTATTTTTAACTTCATTTGAATGTGTTTTGTTTAATCATGCTTTAAATATATTTTTTATGTTTTATTAGATTTTTTTTATTTTTTAACATTTTGTTTACTGCCCAAAACTTGCCCAATTAAGGTTAAACTGGTCAATTTATCGATTAGTACCGAATAACCACTTCATACATGATGTCCGATTAACCGTTCCGATCCAATTTATCCTGCACTGTTCGCCAATCCTCAAGTATGACTGGTGTGGTTTATGAAGATGTCATGAAAATGTAATCTTTGGCGCTGAATAAATAAATAAAACAAGGGTTGCATTCTGCAATTTCTTTAGGTTATGCTTGACGTATGTCTCTATTCATATGTTTTGTCCTTTCTTACAAGAACATCGCTAGCTTTTTGAGCATGGGACGAAGAATGAAGAAATTTCCAATCGTCAATAACGAGATGTTAAAAAAAAAAAAGTTGGTAAAGGACAAAGAGAGTTGACCATGTCTGGAGCCTCTGGTTTTGAGAATCCCGACATCCATACGTGGCAGTAAGGTTTGCAATGGGCCGGGCTTGGGCTGGCTGGTCTTGGCCCTGTCCTCATCCCTATTGGGCTGGCCCAAGCCCATCGCTTTTTTAAAGTCGGGTTAGGTAAAAAATAAATAAAATAACTAGTTCAAACCTTACCCCACTTTTTCTTCCTTTCTTTTTTATTTTTTTATTTTTTTATTTTTAATTTTTTATTTTAATTTTTTATTTTTTATAAAGGCCAGGCTCACCTGGAGCAGAGGTCATGTGTCTCACTGGGGTAAAAGGATGGATTGGCACAACCATGTTCAACTTTACTCACAATGAATGGAACCCTACCCTTTTCAAAATAAAAAGACAAGAGAAAGTAGTGCAATGTGTGTGGCTCTAAGGAGCTATTGTTTCTCTTGTAAAAAATTAGGGAATTAAAGCGATGTTCAAAAAAAGAGAGAGTAGGGAATTGAAGCTACTTTGGTGGTGGGTAACCACTTTATTTATTATTTGATACTTATTTTTAGGGTTTCTCTTGAGAACAACTAAGATTCGGTGCTCCATCTCCGTTCTTTATGAGCAGACAGATTCGGTGCTCGATCTCCTTTCTTTATGAGCCGACAGATACTCCACTATTCAAATATAAATCATTTGTAATGTGCGAAAGAAATGCTTACATATCTCACTTCAATACTACTAATAATGCACGTGATATTTAATATAAATCACTCAAACATGTTTATCATTGAAAAATATTTTCAATAAAACATGGTCTTAGAGATCATTGAATTTATCTTTACTGTTGAATACCTTTATGATATAATTATGATTTTTTTAAAACCATACAATAAATAAATAATTCAAGTATACTATTTGTGATAAAATACGATTATAGGGAGACAAAATTTTTTTAAATGCTATTTTAAATAGAGGAATAAAACTTGATATAGTGCAAATGAAAAAAAGTGAGAGAAAGTTAGAGGAGACGTGATCAAAATTCATAATTAGAAAATAAAAATTACTCATGTATCTCCCAAAAAAAATTTAAATTTTATATATACTTCATCACATATTTTTTTGCTAGAAATACAATATTGTAGTTGCAAAAGCAATTTAATATTCAAATAATCATAAAAAATTAAAATACATATAAAGGAAAAAATTGAGATGAAAATAAACCGATACATCATTTAACATAAGAATAAAAAAAAACAAAAACTAATTTTATACTTCCCAATAGAGAGACCAAAAGAGACATAATCCATTTGGAATATAGCAAGAGAAAGCTAGAAAAAAGAGTATTATAATTAAATAAGTTATATGCAATTAAAATAAATAAAATAAAATGATTCAATAAAAATAAAATAATAAAACTAAAAATAACAATAGTAATAGTAACAATAGTAATAGTAATAAAATAAGGGATGATTAAAAGAAAAGAAAGAATGAGATGAGAGAGAAGAGGGATGGGCATGAGATGACATGTATGGATATAAAAAAGATGTGGGGGAGAGAGAGAAAGCATGGGATGATATATATGGGCATGAGAGAGATGTAGGGAAGATAGAGTTATTAAAATCATGGGATGAGAGAGATGTAGGGAAGATAGAGTTATTAATATAATGGGATACGTGGCGAAAGAGTGAGCAGGGTAGTCTTCTCTCTTAATATATAATAATACATACGCTTTAGGTTAGAAAGAAAAAAGAAAAAAAAAAGTTTATATAAAGATGAGGCTCTAAAATATCAAATTAAGGAGCACGTCAAATTCATAAGAGGATGATGTTTTGATGCTGAAAAACTCTCAATTTGATCATCTCGACCTCAAGATTTATAGACATGAGAAAAATAGATCCCAACTTTTAGAAATAGTACATTTTGTAATGCATTATCTAAAGCGTCATTTTTTCAAAATTCTCAAGTGTTTATAGATCTGTTCGATCTACATTATTTTTTAGAGAATTGTTCGATCTACATAATTTTTTAATATTTAAATTTTATAATTATAGATAAAAATAAATTTTTAGATCATCATAAAAATTTATATTACTCAAACAACATATTTCAGCACTATTTGAAAGTGCATCTTAGTCATTGTTTAGGTCCTCTGCCTCATACAAAGTTACAAACCAAACCCAAAAAATAAACCCCAAAAGAGATTAGAAAATGTGCATCGATGAAGTAAAAAAAGTAGATCTCATCAATCGAATAAAGCGGAATTGAAAATGTTATTTCACATGGGGGCCCTTCTCTAACTCAGTTTTGTTAGATTACAGGGTCCCCCAACTCAGGGGGGAGGCTCTCTCTCTCTCTCTCTCTCATGCTTATAATTTATATCATTTTCCTAAGCAATCAACATACGTCAAACTTTGGGTTGCGGTTCCAATGAAAACTAATGAATGTCTCACTATACTACACCTTAACCAGGTCTCACCTCCCTTCCTCCCTCTTTCTGACCACCTTCCTTTCTATTACTAAGATCTTTGTCTCACTATTGAATATACCATAACATCCTCTTTCTCTTTCTCCCCCTCTAACTCTCTCTCTCTCTTTCTCTTTCTTCTTTCTTTTTCTTCTTCCTCTTACTTCTTTTTTTTTTAATTTATTGGGGGAAGACAGGTCCTACTCATGTTTCAAATAATTTGAGAGTTGGTTTTTGTTTAAAGTATTAGTAGATGCTGATTTTTTTTTTTTTTGATAATTTAGTGGGGTAGACCGCTCTTACCTATTTTTTAAAATAGATTAGAAGTTAGCTTTTTTGAAAAGATATTAGTGGGGTGGTATTAGTGGTTAGAATGAAAATCACAATGTGGTAATTAAAGTATAGGGGTGCTATACTAAAATTTCATCCATTTTTAACTTTATTGTTAGGAGGCGGTGTCAGTGAGAATAAAAACCACAACGTCATTACTAGAATTGGGGGTGCTATCACGGTAAAGTTGACCGAAATGGTTAGTCGCATATCTTCACTCATGCCCCTAGACAGTCGAAAGCTGCTCTCTGTTTGCCAAGTGGCTTCTTATTTGCCTCTCATAAAAAGAAATAAAGAGCCAAGACTAAGCCTCTCATCCAAATAGAAAGGAAAAAGGGCCACATTAGCTTTACATTTTCCAAAATTTGTAGGAACCGTGCTGCCTGCAAAATTTTAAAAATTTTATTCCTATTTCCAAATGGACCCATTTAAAAAAAAGGAAGAGACAAAAAACAAAAAAAAAGAACCAACATTAAACCATGAATTCTAAGATCCAACCACAAAAAGCAGCACAATGGAAGATTATCACGTATGCTTCAAATCTTTTATCTCAAACCTTAAATTGCAAATCTCTACTTCCCTGTTTACAAAACACATCACAAGATGGCAAACATATCCAGGCACCTATACATCATAGAAACCTTATGTTAATGCCACCATAGATGATCATGAATTGGAGATCAGCAAGAGCTTCATCAGTAAACGCTAGGCCTCCATAAACATCATCGCTCATTAAAATAAAGGTTTTTTTTTTTTTGGGTTATTTTTCTATCTTCTAAAGCTACGAACTTGAGGCCTTGCATGCTCATCATCATCCGGAATCTTCACAGCCGTGTAGGCCCCGGCCCCACATAATGCCCCTAAAATCGGACCCACAATGTAGACCCAGATGGCCCTATAGTTGTTTGCCGCAATGGCGGGGCCCAGCGTCCTCACAGGGTTCATAGAACCCCCAGTGTTCTTCCTGTCACACACAAATATAGGTTAATTTCATCAGTTAGAATTTACATGAGAAGGCTAGAAACCTTTTCTTTAATGAGAGGGTGTCTTCAGGGGCCACAAAGATTGCAACCCCATTTTCAGAATTTCTAGAAGAACTATTTTAATTTGGTTTATATATTAGAAAATTCATTTTAGATGGTGGGAAGCTAGTAGAGAAAAATGTGGGAGGGGCAATTTCGTCCTTTTCTTGATTAGAGTTTTTTTTTTGGGTGGTAAAAATATGGAAAGTGCATTTTAGAGATCTGATTTTAATGTTTGAGAGGCTAGTAGGACATTTAAGAAATCTTATTAGGGTGGGAAGCAGTTTATAATGCATGTACTCAATGAAAATTGATTGTTATATGTCGGATGTGAAAAAAATTAATATATTGGGTATTCACGCAAGAATCAATGGGGATACAGGATTCTAGGTATAGAGTAGAGATTCCCAAGCCGTGAGGCAATTTTGGTTATTAAACTGTTTTGGGTTCCCTTGAAGATTTAATAATTTTTTCTATTCAATAATAAATGCAATATTCTTTCAATACACAGTAGCTATGTGAATATTTATGTACAAATAATGTATTGTGTGTGAAAATGGCATGGAAAACACATTATGGTCATACCCTGCAATGAGTATGTTGAGCATTACTGTGGCCCCAACAGCAATCCCAGCAAGTTCTCCCACCTGAATGCATGCATTATACCACATCATGGAAGAAATGATAAAGAGAAAGAAAAAATCATAAAAGAGATAGTGAAAATTTAAGAAAAAGACAACCTTAAAGGAATTATCTTAAATGGCTAATCCGACCCGGAATGGATTTAGTAGGATCAAGAGTGGAAGTTGGATGATTCCAGATCGAGGAATCCTCACTCGTTCCTTATGTTTTCTTTTTCTAAATTCCTTATTAAATGTAGGCCAATCCAACTCAAAAATCACCGAGTGGGATCTAGGCAAACTAGAATCAGGTCCAGTGGCTCGTAGCCCAATTCTGATTTTTCGACCACTGATAAACTAGCCTAGGCATTTTTGGTCATGACATACCCTTTCTCTTTCCTAATTTAGGAAATAATGGTTTACCTTAATTTGTCTTTTTCCATTAGGTATTTTAGTCAAGGGTGAGGTTCGTATAAGGTGTCCACCTTATGCTATATAAGTAAGAGTAGTTCTGAATTTTGTCAAAAAAAAAAGTAGTTTTGGTGTAAGAAACCTCACGATAATTTGAAAACTATTTTTAATCATAATTACGAAATTTAAAACTCTAATAACAATAAGATCTATAAATAGTTAAAAATAGACAACTTAGATAACTTGTTACAAGATGTATTATTTTTAGATATCGTATGAGAGGAGACCATTTACCTTTGATACAAGTTGGTCACAATTTCTTGCAATCATTTAATGTGAAATTTGGTAGCTTGGATATATCACAAAATTCAAAAAAAATTCTTTTGAAGTTTGAGCTTGGTCAATGGAATAATTGCAGCCACCCAATTGCACATCCAATGGTCAAGGTTAATGTGACCACGATGTATCAAAAGTAAATGATCTCATTTTATACTTTTTTTTATTTTTATGACTTGAATTTTTTTTTTTTTCTTTATATCCATACATCACAAGGTCTAGATAATCAAGTGAAAGGTTTTCGAACTTCGAAAAAAAAAAAAAAAAGTTCCCTTGGCTTTTTGAGGTACACCTTACTTCTAACCTATATAAACTTTTTCCCTTAGGTCACCTACTTGAAGGGCATATAAGATAGTGAAGTACTAGTGATAAAGAATGAATGGAAATACGAGATTCAACCGCATACCGCTCTAGTGTCAGTTGCGACCGCGGTTACAACAAACATGAGGTTGAAAGAGATAATGAATTCGAGGGCAAAGGCTTGGGCATAGCTCCCCGATGGCGCCGTCACCCCACCCCCCATAAATGGGTGAAATATGACCTTCAATGCAAATGACGCACTTATTGATGCCAACACCTGTGCCCCAATGTACATAGGAACCTGCCCAAATAAAATAACAATAAGAAAAGAGGGAAAAAGTTTATATAAGGTTGTAACCTTAAACCGTAGAATTATAGATGCACTTCAAAAATCCATAAATCCATAAATCCATAAAAAAATGTTGTTTTAATGCTAAAAAATTCCTTAACTGATATATGAATATGAATAAAAATAAGATTTTGAATGCAAAAAGTAGTGCATCTTACACACATTGCTCATACGGTCGATTTTTAAGGTTTTCATATGTTTATAGATCCATTTGATTTGACTATTTTTAAAATTTAAAAATTTATAGTTAGATATGAAAATAGATTTTAAGATAATTCTAAGAATTTTTAACACCAAAATTAGATATTATGATAAAATTTGGAAGTGCGCCTTGATTAGATACTTTAAAGTTGCAACCTTATAAAAACCTGCTAGAGGGATGCTAATGCTAATAAAATAATTGTGAACAGAGAGAATGGTGCAAACTTGTGTCAAAGATATGTAGAGAGAGTGTGTGTCTAGTTTTCTTGTTTCTAGTGAGAAAGTGATAAAGACTGGACTAGTTTGTTTGTGCGTATATGTTGGGGAGAGAGAGATGTGGATGATCTAGAGAGAGATTGAGAGAGAAATAGAGAGAGGTTTGTGAGGAAATCATAAAGTCTAGTTTTCTTGTATGCATCGTACATGAATGAGAGTTTTAGAGAGAGAGAAGAGTTACTTGTGTCCATGGAAAGTGCTTCAAAGCTGCAAAAGCAATGGTAACAGCAGGGTTGAGGTGGGCTCCCGATATATGACCAGTGGAGAGGATGACTATCATCACTGCCAAACCAGTTGAAGCGGCACACCCGATCAGCGTTTCAGACCCATGCGTTTTCTGGTTCACAATTGCGGTTGCAGTCCCGGCGAAAATGAGCATCAATGTTCCTACAAACTCAGCTCCAACCTGTTCATGAAAAATAAAAATATTTACTCCATATATAAAAGGAAAAACCCAGATAAAAAACATTCTCCATCGACCCATGTCTTCAAAGAAAAGTAACTGAAATGTAGAGAGAGAACAGACAGATCTGATGAGAGAGAGAGATGACAGTGGGAACCTTTCGAAAGAGGGAAACAGGAGGAGGTGGCATTGCGCAAGAAGGGAGAGCGCCCTCTTCCAAGGCCCATGATTCAACAGTGAAGCATTTGTGACAGGCACTTAGCATTGATCTCTTGTGGTTATTTGAGCTTCTTCCACCATTGGCTTGTAAACCAAAGAGTGGAGCACCTGGGGTGCCTGGTGTTGCAGGTGTTGAAGGGATTGATGTTGTGTCATCATTGTCAGCCATGCTACTAAATGCTCTCTCTCTCTCTAGCAACAAACTCAGAAAATGAAGTCCAGAAAACTCACTTTCTCTCTCTCTCTCTCTACACACTGAATACTACTAACTAACTACTACTCTCTCTCTCTACTAACAAACAAACTACCTACCGAACCGAACTACGTCTCTCTCTCTCTCTCTCTCTCTCTCTAGACGAACTACTCTCTCTCTCTCTCTCTCTGGTATTGGTATTGACCAAGGGGATGTTGAGGGGGCTTATATAGGTGAAGGGGTGGTGGATGTTTGACTTGGGTAGGGGCCAAAAAGCAAGCTTTGAAATTGATGAGGCGACTACACTGAAAGAACAGTTAGTACCACATAATGACAATCATATCCTTTTCCTTTTGCATTATGCCATATAAATTCTTTGTTTTCTCAAATGTCTTACCCGTTCCCTCTTTTTCCTCTTCCTTTTGGGTAGAGGGCTAAAAGTTTTCCTCACAAAAGTGTTCTCTAATAATATGCTAGTGTAATTATTGAAAGCCCACTTACATAATCTCCACCCCTAAAATTTCCATTAAATAATTTAGAGCCTCTACTTGAAATTATTAGAGTTTAGTGTTTAAAGGAAAAAATTTATATAAGTGCGAGACTCTAAATAATCAAATTAGCATGCACTTCAAAAAGTGATTTTTTGATTCTCAAATTGATTGTCTCGACCTCGAGATATATAGACATGAGATAAAAATATATTTTAAGTTTTGGGAATAGTGCATCTTGTAGTGCATTTTTGGACCGCCATATTTTAAGTTTTCATAGATCTGCTTCGTCTATGATACTTTTGAAGTTTTAAATTTTATAATTAGAGATGAAAATATATTTTAAGGCCATCACAAAGATTTTTAGTATTGAAATCACATTTCTCAATACCATTTGAAGGTGCACTTTACTTTGATTATTTAGAGCATCGACTATTTACAAACCACACCAATGTTTAAATCAGTGTTCTAGAAACATATAATTTAGATAAAGAATTATCGTTCATCATCATCATCATGTAAAGGAGCTGGGTTGTATTAGAGAAGCAGTAAATGTAAAACTTTGTCAAAACTTATCATGAATCAGGAATCACCGATACATACTAGAAACCAGATTGACCAATTTCCTTGTCATAACAAGAAATCGGTTTGGTTCTTATAGACTCACCCTATTATGTCAAGGAAGTGAGCAGGTCTATCAAGGAACTAGACAATCCAAACATGACGAATCACCCATTTTCCACGCATCATGTTTTTTATCTTTTTTTTCCCTATTCTTATTTTTCAACTTTTTTTGTATTTTTATAGACTAATCCTCACACAAGAGAATCAATCTGATTCACCCATCCAAATCAATAAATAACCAATCCGAACTCTTTTATTTATTTATTTATTTTTTTGAAGAATATCCAAACTACTTTTCTGGATGGCCAGTCCACCAGGCCTATTTCATTTTTTAAAACACTTGTTCAAATTGAAGAGCAATAGGGTTCACAAAAGGTTTGGAAGTGGTTTTTTGTCATTCATGAAGTGAGTTAGGGCGTATCTTCTTTGGAGCACGTGGTTGTTGGGGCCTTTATTGCTTATGCTAGGATGGGTCTTTGTAGTTTGAAGGGCTTCTACATACATGTACGCATCATGGGCTTCCTGACCTATGGCACTAAGCATCACACTCGACCACCCACAATGGACTGCACCACTCAAACAACAAGGTTTGGTCAAAAGTGGGACTTCTCTCTTTTAGTTTTCTGGCTTGGTTTTGTCAAAAGCAAGGCATTATTATTGTCATGGCGTGAGTTCAAAATTTTTGATTGCCCTTGTGCTTTCTCTTGTGACATTTACCTCTTCACATGTGTTTTAGTAGTCATTTTTCACGATCATTATGTCAGGGTCATTATTCCCATCCCCATAATAGATTTGCTTACTCCCTTTTCTCCATGGTTTTCTGGATTTATTTTGTCCAAATAATTGGCATTATTGTCGTCAAAGGCCTGAGTTCAAATTATGATCGTCCTGGACCAAAGCGAAGCGAAGATGGTGCTGCTGCTTTGGCCCAAGAGGCCACAGTCATCCGATTTTATGCTTAGATTGAAGCGAAGTGAAGATTGGTATTGTCATTTCGGTCAGATTCGGCTGAAGCTTCGGCTTCTTCAGCCTAACCAAAGAAATATCTATATAAAAGAATTTTTTAATTTTTCATTATTTTATGTATTTTTATGTATAAATATTTGATTTATTTAAATTAAATTTTTTTTTAAAAAGTCCAACGTCTTCATTCAAATTAACCGAAACACCGAATTGCTTCATTTTCTCATCGTACCAAAGATGACTCCAAATCGAATCTGATAACATTGAATAGAACATTTTGCCCTTCAAGTGATTTAGTCATTTTTTCACATTCATTATTATCTTCTTTGTCTCCCATCTTTGCTTTAATCTCTTTGTAAATAGTATGAATAGAATCAGGATGGGGACGTCCACTAGGCAGAGCACAGTATGATCTATATGATGACCATGGAATACTTGAGTCATGCTACGTTGATGAAGAGATTGTGGGACCTACCACTTGGGTCATGTCAAGCTGTGATTCTAAAATTTCCCGCGTAGGACGAATTGGGAGGTAGGCGATTTGAGGCTGCAAAGCTCTGGAATCGCCATGTCTCCCTCATTTTTGTATTTTTTTGATATATTTTTTTTGTTGAATATAACCCTGTTTGGCTTGGGAATGGAGGTAGGCGATTTGAGGCTGCAAAGCTCTGGAATCGCCATGTCTCCCTCATTTTTGTATTTTTTTGATATATTTTTTTTGTTGAATATAACCCTGTTTGGCTTGGGAATCGAAAAATTCAAATCACAACCAAAGTCCGAGTCCAATTCTGCCATTGAAGCAACACTAGTTTTGAGGGCTCGCACTTCTAAACCCTGGGTTTTTAAGGGCTCTCACCTCTGGGATCTTATGGATCATAAAATACTTTCCAGATCTAAAAAGCTATTGTTGGTGAGTGCATTAACCCAACTCAATTGAGAAATGTGTCTACATTCCTTCAACCTGTCTTTTCAGGCCAAATAAGTAAACACAAGCTCAACCATGGAGCATGTCAACCATAAGGCCTTGTATCATGAAAAAGCAACATAGTACATACTTCAGTAGTTGCCACCTAGAAAACCCCCACTTCCTGTCATATATTTGTTCCTTGTCAACGATCACTTTGAGCCACCCCACCCATAACACATATATAACATTTCCACACCCCTAGGCCGATTACATCAAGGACAAAGTTATTATCTATGAGATCATAACAAGAGGGAGTTTGCACACATTTAACTTTGGTATAAGAAGATCACAATTTCTCCTAACAATCAAATGTGAATTCGGGCGGTTATAAATGCCATAAATTTTGAGAAAAAAAATTTATACTTTAAGCATAGTCAATAAAATACTTATAAAGACTCGATTTTCTATTTGAAAGCTATAAGTGATTGTGACATTCTTTTAACTAAATAGACTTATTTAGGGTTGGCAATAGGTCGGGTCTAAGTCCCTAGAGGGCTGGCTCTAGCCTAGCCCGGCTGGCCTTGACCGAGCAAAAGGGGCCCTGGCCCTATCCAGGCCTCGACGAGCAAGACGAATCCTAACAAAATAAATAAATAAAAATGCAAAATAAAAATAAAAGGAAAAAAATATAGGGCGGGCCAAATAAGTCATTACCTATATTGGGGATTGCCTGGCCGTGGTGTCTTGGTGGCCCCGGCCCTATTTTTAAGGGCCCGTCTGCCAAGTCCATTCTCAACGCCGCTCTAATTGTTATACTTTTCCTAACAATAGGGGCAAAAGCATATACTGAAAAATTAGAATCAGACTATGAACAGCCAAGGACCGATTTCAAGTAGAGTAATCCAACTAGAGCAATGATTCTCAAGCAAGATTGTTGTATGGATACTGTAGAAAATAAAAGAGATTGTAAAAAATCGGGTAATTCTTTCAATTCGAGAATTCCTCAAACTGCAATCTGCAATCATCCACCCACCGATTTAGAGCCAAAACAAGTGTGAGCAAGCTCAGCGTTTCTTTAAAACCCGGGGTAGAAGCATACAATGCGAAGTACTTGATCCATCTTTCCACAAACATGACAATATTTGTAATTTCGGAAGCAGTGTTTTAAAACCCGGTGATTACAGATCTGGATCGCTGATCCAAATGTGAAATCGATTGGGATCGAACCGATTATGGGTTGGTATAGGTCCGGACATGATTCCCTCCTACAATCTCAGTTTTCATTCTTTTTTCTTAGCTTATCTAATGTTGTAATGGCTCCCACTCAAATAAAACCTTTACTTTAATTTGAATTTTATTTCATTTATTTTTAAATTTTTTATTGATCACCAATCTAGTTGATCCAGATGGGGATTGGGGCTGGATGACCTGCCCCATCAATCTATTATTTAAAACGTTGCTTTCAACCCTTTAACCACCAACAACTATTCTTATTTTCTTTTTGATCAGTTTAGTGTCGTAAGTGGGATTGGAGAGCACAATGTATGACTAAGATATGGGGTGTGCTACCACCACAAACCCAACCCCTTTCCCAAATACCACTACTTGAAGATGCATTTTTACTCCATTAGTGCATAGTCTTCTTACGTCACTTTGCACTAGGCTAGGTTCCTAAATCTTAGGAAGGGTTTGATAAGTACTCTAGACCCAGTTTAAAGTTGTGTTTTGTTGGTCCATGTCCAAAGCACCCATGACTCTAATTAAGATTCGATAATGTAAGATTAATAACAGTTTTTTGGGTTTAAAGCCTCTACATTGAACACATCACCCTTTGTTCCTCCTTTTCAATATACAAAAGACCACTGGGTTCCACCCATTAGGTCTTGCCACAAAAAAAAAAGAAGGAAAGTCAAAAGGAAAGAAGAAAAAGGAATATGTGCTAATCCATTGATTAGGGCTTAGCATAAGATAATTTTAGTGGCCATTGTTGTTTGCACATGTTTTTGCTTTAATCATATGCAACAATTCCACATTGCTAAATTTGAAATGCTTCCTCCTTACTCCAATTGATTTATCATATGCTTCATGAAAGGTTAAATCTCACAAAAAGCAACAAAAAAGAAAGAGACAATTTATTAGGTCCCACTAACATACAAAGCGTAATGGGTTGTTGAGAGTCCAAGGATTTGAGACGCGTGTGCCTTCTCATGATTGTATAGCCCTTTTGTGCTTGTGGATCCCACATTTCGAATGGATGGTTCAAATTCACTGTACTTGAATGTATGGTTGTGATTTACTTCATTTGAGTGGATTCTATAGTTGATACTGTATGGCTCAGTGTTTTGAAACCTAGATTGGTAGGGCAGATTGTTCACCCACAATTTTGTGTCGGAGTAATGGATCGGTAATTCAAATCGGGTCTAGATCGGTATGAATCGAGAACTCAAAAACATATTAATAAATAAATAAAAATAAATAAAAATAAAAATTTTGGTTTGTAGAGACGGGATTTAAAGAAAGAAAAAATATAAGGAGAAACGGGCCAAGACCCTACCATCTTGAAATAAGTGTGATCCCTACCAAATCCCATCCAGATAGACGATCTGGATTGGAAATCACCTAGTTTTAAAATACTAGTGTCAACAAAAATCTCACTTGCCTAATAATGAATCCTTGTTTAAAAAATCGACGTCTCGACTTTGAACCACCTAAGTCGAATCAGAACCAGGAAATACTGATCTAATTCTTCCCAAATGGGGACGCAAACTAACACACCCATAAATTATATTTATAAAGGCTCTACTATAGAATTGGTGTTTATGGAATGATTTGTTGATTTACTTAAACCTTTTAAACTTTTTGATGTTCGCTTTTTATTTTTGTTGATTTTTTTGTTATTTAGATTTGTCGAGTTGCCAACTCATTTGTTTCAACCCAGTGATTTATTTTGTATAACATTGATATTTATTAATTTTCTTTCATTTCAAGTCTATATGGGTAGTCTGGCTGGTGGGATGACATCAAATCCACGATTCACATTTGATTCATTACCATTCCCATCATTACAGTTAGGAAAAAGTTTATATAAGGTTGCAAGCTTATACTTTAGAAATAAGGCGCACCTCAAAAATCTAATAAAAAAGAGTGTTCGAAATTGGAAGACCTTTTAACTGATTGTCTCGACCTTGAGATACATAAATATATATATAAAAAAAAATTAGGTCCAAAAAGTAGTGCTCTTGTAACAAATTATATAGACCATGTGTTTTCAAGATTTCCAAGTGTTTACAGATCGACTCGATCTGTACTATTTCTGGAATTTTCAATTTTATAACTAGAGTCAATTACAAATTTTCACGCCATCATAAAATTTGTGGCACTGAAACTACATCTCTAGACAGGATTAAAAATTGTGATTTACTACTACAGTATAAGGAAATAAGCTTATGTATACCTCACCCACTTCTTATAGTTATTTATGATTTCCTTGATTAATAATTAAAGGGCCTTCGGGGCTCAACATGTTGAGGTTTGGGTTTTTGACTCAGGAACAACCCTATAGGCTTTATTTACCAGCCCAACAATTAATTGATATTGGTTTAAGCCTAGGGAAAATTGCACCCCAGCACTTGCGGTGGGCTCATTTATCAAAGAAGTTGAAAGAAAAGATTTACAATAGGAAGTGTATACAATAAGATTATTTATTTTTAGTATAAAAAAGTCTCAATTGTAATCAACTATTAGATTTGAAATCAGATGGCTAGGTGTCAATACGAGTTTAACCGACGGAAAGACTATATGGGATGTCAATAAATATGATTTCAAGATGTATATGCTAAATATACCTGAAATATATTACCCGTGGCATCGTATAATCAGGACATGTCATCTAAAGCCCCAATATGCCTTAAAAGCCCTGAGAGACGGTTACCACATGTCTTAATGGCCGTACTCACTCAAAAACTTTCAAAACATCTCAATATGAGACTAAACTATGGAATATGTATTCATAAGGCCACTATATACCTCTCAACGCAATATTTGAGAAGTATGGATACGAACTTATTAGTATTAAGAGACTAGACTCCATATGAATTGATAAGTTTGGACTAGAGGCATATAAAGTGGACATCATTTGATAGATGTCCAGATCTACCGCCAATCAAGATATGCCATAATCAACAGGACCCCTTCATGATATTTGGGGATTGACATGATATCTCTCGGATAATCATATTTGACATGTGGTCGCTCTATTCTCAAAGTTTTAGGCCATATGTAAATAATTTGGACCCTCTTTCATACCCGCCGATAGTCAGAACCCACAGCCATCATATGTGAAGTACACATACAGTAACCTAGAATGACTTCCGGTCACTAAGATCGAGATTTCTCTTAATCTATAAAGATTTTTCTCATGGAACTTCAGCCATTGAATTACTTACTAAAATCTCTATCAACCATAGAAAGGTAGCACCCTAATGATATCTCGCGCAAAAGCGGTTAAAGCCGAAACAAAGACCCAGATCCTCATAACTCCTAGAATATGAGGATTTTTGCACTAAATTTTGTAGAGATGTTCCACATGACCTTCTCTACAAGGTATCCAACCCTATAGTCAACAAATTCCCGAGTTGAGGGTGGTTCAACCTGCAATGGACTGATTATGGAGGTTGACAGTTAAGAATGTGGGTGGACCTGGCTACGCACCGAAGCTGAATTTGCCTAATATGACCCGAAAATTTTCCAACAAAACTAGGCAATTGATTGTGCTCATTGATGAGCTTGATCTAAGGCCCAAATCTAACCCATTTAGACCAGTTGGTCAGGCCTCTGAACGACTCTAACCTAAGGTCCATTCCCAATTGCTTTAAGATCGGTGATCAGGCTATGAATGAGTCTGACCTAAGGACCATTCCCAATTCACTTAGACTGGTGGTCAGGCCTATGGACAATTCTATCCTAAGATCCATTCCTAATTACCTTAGACCAACGTTCAGGCCTCAGAACGAGTTTGACCTAAGATCCATCCATGCACAATTCCCTTAGACCGGTGGTCAAGCCACTGAATGACTCTAACCCTAATTCCCTTATAACTGGAGATCAGGCCTCTGAATTGCTTTAACCTTAATTCCCTTTGACAAGTGGTCAGAGCTGACCTAAGGATCATTGCCAATTCCCTTAGGTTGGCAGTTAGGCTTCATAAGGTCTGTATCTAATTTCTTTAGGTCCTCTGCTAACCTTAATACAAGCCTGAACCAAGGTCTAAACCCCATCTACCCTGACCGGCAGTCAGGCATCTGAATGAGTTTGACCCAAGGCCTCAATCCCATCTTACCTAAGCCGCATCTCCATGAGTGGGCCCAAGGTCGAAGCTCAATATCTCTAAACCATCGGTCAAACATCGGCATGAGACTGACCCAAGCTCAAACCTCAATTTTCAAAGACCATCAGTCGAGCATCCTTATGATTATGACCTGATGCGTCTAAGTTGGCGCTCAGGCATTCTAATGGCTCTGTCTCAAACTTGAAGCTTTTACCTGTTCAGCATCCATCTACTCTCAAATAACTTACCTAAACCAATCATCGGCCCACCTGGACCTGCAGTTAAGTAAAATGGGTCTTCACTAAACTTAGATCTCATATCGGCGGTCAAGGCTAAGGTTTGATCTCAAGAAGGCAAAAATGACCCTTGAGGAACAAAATATGTGATATGCTCAGATGCAAGGGGACCTATCTCAGGCATAAATGTGGGATGGATTTGCCACCACAGGTCAATGGGTAAGCCAAGCTCCCTCAAGAAGGACCAAATTCCTACCTGAGTCATTATCGGGCTAACCAGACTGTCTAGGCAAAAATAATTGGAAGCAACAGAAGAAAACAAAAAAGGTGGATTTGAAAAAGATGCAGAGCCACCCCAAACGACTTCGTCATATGTAACATAGATTATGACCAAGGATCAAATTGAGCATGCCTCAACAAGAGTTTTGTTGGGCTCACCCAGTCAAGCCCTCTCGCACGAATTCGAATGCGCTCAGTGGAATCCATGATATATGAGACACAAATATGTCAAAATCGATGTGTGCGGGTAACTGAGTGGAAAAAACATGTAATAAAGTAAATAAAAAAATAAATATTACTGGCACCAGATTTACAGGTTCACCTTTTCATGCTACATTTACGGTAGAAAAAGATAAATCTACTATTAACTAATTACAATAGCCTTTCAAGAAACAAACTTTTTGAGCTTACTGATTCCTTCTAAAAACTTCTCTCTCTAGGATTTTCCTCTATGAGGTTCTTCTCTTTCTTTGATATTTCATTTTCTTCTAGAGGTTTTCTCTCTCTAAAACTCTTTTATTTCTCTACTCTTCCTTTTCTCTCTCAACAAAAAAAGATTTAAGAAGATGATCATTGATTCTTTTTTATCTTCCTCTTCTCTCTAAAAAGAATGATAACTTTCTCTCTCCTTCTTCTCTCTCAAGAAATAATAATTTTCTCTCTTCTTCTTCTCTCTAAGAGAATAATAATTTTCTCTATTATTCGTCTCTCTCAAATAATGATAACTTTCTCTATCTTAATTTTCTCTCTACGAGAATGATAATTTTTTCTCTCTCTTCTTTTTCTCTAAAGAGAATGATAACTTTTTCTCTCTCTTCTACTTCTTTGTAAGAGAAGGTTTCATGTATATCCGATACACCATTCTCTCTCTTCTTCTTCTTTTCTAAAAGGAATGATAACTTTTTCTTTTTCTTCTTCTTTTTAAAAGAAAGTTTCATGTATCTCTGATACATCAAGAAAAATCCGCCTAAAATAATAGCCCAAAAAAAATACACACCCAAATATGACCACCCAAGAAAAATGGATGGTTAAAAGCCCAAAAGCACAAACCTTTACCAAAGATTCCAAGTGATTTCTATTTGTATGGACTTAAAGGGGATAGCCATATTTGAAAGGATATCTCATAACCACTTAAAAAGATGGCTCATCTCTACATCTTTTAAGTAAGAAATAAGATGAGTATTTTCCAACACTAAAACCATCACGTGAGATCCCAGTTTTATGGAATGATGGCTTAGTTAACAAGTTACCTTTTTCTATATTTCCAAACTGTCTTTTTTTTTGTTATGATAAATTCCACTGGATGCCCCTTCCTCAATTGGATGCCCCTCCCTCAATGGTACGGGACACCCAACAAATTTTACAAAAGAGGGTCATTTGAACAGGAGGAAGTGAAGACTGCCCTTTTTGGTTAGGACAAATTCCGAATTTGGAGAAAATGTGTATGAAGTTGAACTTCCTCACGAGCTCAACATATCTCTCATCTGTAATGAGGCTCATCTTTATGGTTGTTATGTTAATGTGGAGCCCAAATTGGAGTTCATTGGAGGAGAGTTGTACCTTCAAATCCCCACTAATTTTTTTTTTTTTTTTGACAATTCAAGTAACTCAAAAGAGAAAATTGAAAGGGTGATTGAAGTGAAGGAAATCAAAACTCGAGCCGGTAACTTATTACTAATAATTCGTCTAGTTTGCGAGTGATTTCATGTTACTGTGTCATTGTATATAATGAAACCACATTTCTAGAAAATCATACTTGTGTTATTTGCGTGATTCCAAATTTTGCATATACACTCTCTCCATCCCAACAATTCATTTTGAACCCTAGATATGGTAAAAATGAATCTCTCTCCAATAAAAACTTCAAACCATGCATTTGGGAAAGTTTGAGTTCTAAGCTTTACGAACTCAAAATCAATTTTTTGGCTTGTTAAATATTTGATAAAGCTATCTATAAAAATTGGAAAAAAAAAAAAAAATCCCTTTAAAGTCTAGATCTAGCAATCTAAGTCTCAATCAATTTTTTTGCTTTTTTAATATTGATAAAGCCATCTATAAAACTTGGAAAAGAACAAAAATCCCTCTAAAGTCTAGATCTAGCTATCTAAGTCTCCCACCAAAAGGATGGTCCATATTAATTGGGTTAAAAAATATTTTTAAGGTGCATTTTCACTTTTTTTTTTTTATTATTGTTCATTAGAATCAAAAGAGTCTATTTTTTTAAAAAAAGGTCAAATAAATGGCCCCATAATGGTTTTTAAAGATAACCTCTCTCACACGTATTTCTTGTTTCTTCATTTTGTTTCTTTTGGTCACTTTCTTGCCGATCAAATTTCTTGCTCAAAAATTTTCAAGAACCCAATTACTTTGAGAACAAAACTGAATTAATGCAGGCCTTCGGTTTATCATTCGATGTATTTCAGAAGGGTGTGGTTTGAATAAGGTGCGAATGGGCTGGGGCCTTAGTGGTAGTACCAACGAGTCCTATGATGAAGTCTTTGACTTCATTCTCAACAAAGGGTATGAGCCTAAATCTCTATTGACTTACCTCTCTCTTTTTTTTTTTTTTCTTTTTTTTTGGTCATTTGTATAATGTGCGAACCTTAAACAATCAAATACATGCTTCCAAACCATGTTAAAAGATGCAATATCAATGTCAAAAAGTACTATGAGGCTCTAAAAACCTATTTTCACCTTTAATTATGAAATTTAAAGCTCTAAAAGTAGTATATACAACAAATTACTAAATATTTGACTATTGAAAATGGACAGTCCAGATAATATGTTAAAAAATACACAATTTTCATGATTTGAAATCTTTTTATTTTTCATATCTATATATTTTGATGTCAAGCTAATCAAATAGATGATTTTCTAGTATCAGAACAACTTTTTGGTGGGCTTTTGAGGTGCACCTTACTTCGTACAGTATAAGGCTTTTTCGGATACATCGGATAAAATTGGAAGAAGGCGGCATCTTATATGAACCTTTTTCCATTTCAAAATTATGAACATGCATTTTCAAATAAACAAAAAGCTTTTGCCGTATCCTTTGTGGCAATGAATCTATCCCTCTGTCCAAAAAATTTAGTGTACCTTTTGTAGCTATGACTCTCTCCCTTTCTCTCGGGGTTTGGCAACCGGAATTCTAGATAACCGGAATGATTGTTGTAGGGTTTAAGGTCGTGGGTGGTAGCACCTTACATCCTAATCATCACATTATAGTTTTTATTTTTACCACTAATACCACCTCACTAACATCTCAAAAATAAACTAATTCCTAATCTACTTGATTACAAATAGGTAAAGCCTGTCTTCCGCATTGAATTACCCAAAAAAGAAAAAATATGGGGTCAAGAACCAAAAACTCTCTCTAGGTAATTCAATGGATAACACTGGCCCCGGGTTGAAATGGTTAGTGGTCTTTCAAAGTGTCAATGGGAATGCAAGCCTTAACAATAGAGTCAAGAACCAAAAACAATATCTCTTTGGATAATTCAAACAGGAATACATGCCCCGACCTGTTTTGTGAAATGGTTAATGGTTTTTTTAAAGGTTTAAGTGAAATAGCATTGCGAACGAATCTTTTAAAAGCTAACTAATTAAGCTCGAGCTCTTTCCTTCTCTTCCTCGCGAGTTCAAAATAAAGGAATCACCATTATAGCGTTCATGCCTTAATGGTCCAGTCAAGAAATCGAACTGGCCAAAAACCGGTCAAGTGCCGATTCTAAGTAACGGATGAACTAGCCATTTTAACCGGCCAAACTTGGCAAGTCCTAGCCGTTAAAAAAGTGTTAATTACAATTAAAACAATACAAACAAAATCCGAAAAAAATATGAAAACTATATTTAAAGCATGATTAAACAAAGGCCATCCAAATTCAATTGAAAATTAGTAAAATAAAAGAATTGATTTTTTAAAAAAAATTGATTTGTGCCCTAAGGTATTTTTTTAAAAAAAATTTAAAAAAAAAGAGAAAACAATCTTTGCCAAAATAATAAAATAATATTAACAAATGAATTGTATACAATGAGGCTACAATTACTTACAACCAGTCGATGTGAAATCTGATAGCTTGAGTGTCACGAAGTTCGAAAAAATTTCTTTTGAATTTTGAGCTTGATCAATGAAATAAATGCAGGCACCCAATTTTACATCCAATGGTTAAGATTAATTGTGACCACTTTGTACCTAAGATAAATAATCTCATTATATATTTTATCTTTAAAAATAAAAAACACATTACAAAATAAATCCCATATTTTTTGGGATATTTTATATAATTTATTTTTCAAACTTTTTAAAATACCTAGCCACTCCACCAAAACCCGCCAAAAATTGGATCGGCTAGTGCCCGATGTTAAAATATGGATGTATGAGTATATATCTCTTGATAAGATTAGATATTTAAAAAAATAAAAAAAGATCAAATCAAAACTTATAATTTTGTGATTCTTATATATAAGTACTTATTGATTATCTTCTAAAGGTATATATTGATGTAAACAATTATCCAAAATAATAAAAACGAATCTGGTATATATTGATGGAAACAATTATCCAAAATAGTGAAGACGAATATGTGGACATAAGGATGGAAATGGAAATTTCAAAGATCAGTTCCTTGGTCGGACGTCCCTTGGATTCACGGTTTTCTTTGTGGAGCAGAAAGAAGGGAGAAGCAGAGACAATGGACAAGAGAAGAGGATGAGAAGCTTCTTCACCTTGCCGAACTTATGCCCGCACAGTGGTGAACCATTCATTGCCCCAATCGTGGGCAGGACACCATCCCAGTGTTTGGAGCGATGTGAGAAGCTCTTAGATGCAGCCTGTCTGAAAGACGAGAACTATGAACCATCTGATGACCCACGAAAACTTCGTCCAGGTGAGACTGACCCCAACCGTAAGTCCAGCAGGCTGGACCCTGTTGACATGGATGAGGATGAAAAGGAAATGCTCTCTGAGGCCAAAGCACGCCTTGCTTCGTTGCAAAAACGGCTAGAATTGAAGGCAGCAGGGATTGATGGGCGACAAAGTAAAAGAAAGAGAAAGAGGATTGACTACAATGCAGAGATACCCTTTGAGAAGAAGCCACCACCTGGTTTTTTTGATGTCACAGATGAAGAAAGGCTGCTCGAGCAACCCTAGTTTCTAGTATTCTGGCCTTCAAGAGGGTGGCTTCTTGCCAAATATGCTCATTCATCTCGGACCCACTTGTAATTGATCTCCTCCAAAAACAAGATTTATCCAACCACTTTTCAACCTTGGAAGCAAAGGATTCATTTGCAGCATCCAATACCGCAATGAATAGACGAAGAAGTTCTGAAGCAGCTTGGCACCTCGAGAATTGGTTGAATGCTTGAAGAGCGAGAGGCGAAGAGGAGGGTTGCTATAGAGGCTCAGTTAAGGAAGCAGTATATTGAGAAGAATAAAATTGCCCAAAGACCCGCTCCAAAGATATCGATTTTTTCTCTCTTGATCTTCTTTGCTTTTGATCTTGATTTATAGAACACACACTCTCTCTCTAAAAAGTCTTAATTCTTTTGTTGTTATTGTATGCATGTGTTTGGTGCCGAAAGTCTATTCATTTTCGAGTTGTTTTAAAAAAAAGCCACCCCGGTTGGGCTGATTTGTTTTGGATCTTACTACTCTAAACTCCGAATCTAAGGTCCAATTGTGCTTTCTGTTTGATGATCGAATTTATCGATCCTGATTGATGATCAAGTTTTTCATTACTTAATTTTGTTTAATGATGGAGTTTTCCGTTACTCCATCATGTGTGATGATCGAGTTTACTCGATCTTGTTTGTTCCAAATGCATATGTTTCAATGATTGAGTTTTTCGTTACTCAATCAATCGTATTGGATGATGGAGTTTTCCGTTGCTCCATTCTATAAGATGATTGAATTTCTTTCCATTATTCGATCATGTCTATTGATCGAGTTTTTCATCACTCGATCCTGAAGATTATGAAAAAGTATTTGTCTGTTATTGATCGAGTTTTTTGTTACTCGATGTTCTGAAAGCCTATTTATCTGTTGTTGATGGAGTTTTTTCGTTACTCGATTCCTGAGGTCATCTGGTCTTGAGGCTTACTGCAATATGTGTTTGTTGTTCAAACAATCTAAATATCACTACTCGTTTTTTGCAACTTTGTATTGTTCAAACTCTAACTGTTTTGTGTCAAAACATCTTGAGGTTGAGAGGGAATATTAAGATATGGATATCTCGGGTTCATATTGATATACATCATTATGAATATAGTGCTATATATCTATTAATAAGATTAGGTATTTAAAAAAAAAAGAAGAGACAAAATAAAAACTTATAATTGTGTAATTGTTCTCTATATATAGAGGTACTACTTATTGATTGTAAACATTTATCCAAAATAATGAAGATCTAGCCTATTGGGTTTTGAATCCGTGGGCATAAGACATCGGTCTGAATCACGTAAATATTATGTTATATTTTCTTCTCTCTCCATTATCCATTCAATGTCTATGCATGTATACTCTCACGAATTCTAATACTCGGTTTCGAGTTAAACCAGCTGAGTATGCAAGGGCTGCTGTAGAGCCAAGGTTTCTCAAGCGTGCATATGGGAGAAGATTCAGTTTGAAAGGGTCTCATAGCTCTCAATGAGACAAAAGCCATAGTCTTTCTAGCTAGGCTAGGACTGTACCACAAGGAACTTAGTATACTACTCTCAAAGTGGATTCTATTGGCATATGATATAATTAGCAAGAGAGCATCGTTTTAAAAAACGCCGAGTCGAACCGGACTCGCCCGGTTCGACTCGGAAATCGTGAAAAGGGGACCGGATCGCCCAAAAATAGGAAATCGTCCGGTTCTAGAGAGAACCGGACGATTCTGTACAGTGAATCGCCGATTCCGTACGGATTTTTTTTAATTTTTTTTTTTTTAATTTTTTTTTTTTGTTAATCCTATGATAGATTTTTTTGTAATACTTGATCGATTTTTTTGTAATCCATGT
>NW_006500327.1:2846425-2904587 GCF_000471905.2 Amborella trichopoda
CGATTTTTTTGAAAATTTGTTTTTTTTTTTTAATCCATATTATTCAAAAAGAAAACGAGAGAGATGATAATTCTGAAGCCACCCTATCCCAACCATATTATTCACATATCGAGTCCCAACAGCAACAATGTAGGGATGAACACGAAATACTGTAAATTAAATGCTGAATGGCGGTTCATACAAGGAAAGAACATATCAATATTCGCATATTCATTCAAAAACATGAAAATTCTTAATGGAGTACCCTCATTTTTTATTGAATTCCTAAAAACCAATATTTATAATAAATTTTAATAATTTTTTCGAATTTTTTTTAAGCTTTATTCTGACCGATTCACCCGATTCCCGATCCGGATCGCCGATTCGTCGATCCGGATCGATTTTTTGGAAGCCCGATCCGGATCACCGATCCGTTTTTTAGACCATTGCAAGAGAGGCATAAGCCTCTTGGACTAAAACAAATTGTTAAAATGTAAAGCTTAGTAAGCCATTGACTACTTAACTCCATTAATACAATCTACGTAGAAGTGATCTGTTGGCCAAATAAAAACCGTAACAAAAATCGTTGGGCTAAATATTTTTGAGTAATGATCCTACGAGACCATTGACTCCAACAAAAAGTTATCATATGGGTATAGGACTCGACTTTTTTAGAGATCTGTACCAAATTTAATAGTGTGATCATTTGAGATCCTACACACATCAGAGTGGAAAAAAGTCTCATAGGATCATTACTCAATATTTTATACTTTGATAGAAAACTATAAAGGGAAAAAATGGCCAAACGTGCTCCATCGTATTTCATTTTGGTACTGATTATGCTTAAAATATTATTTCAACAAACTGCTTTTTTCAATTGCATTTCTGAAATTCCTGCAAATGCATGTACACAACACATTCATGAGTGGAAACACACATGCGCGCATGCATAGACAACACAGAGGGAGGGAGGGAAATGCAACATGCAACCAATAAGGGAATCTTCACATGCACTGCATAAACGTCTGTGTTTGTTTTACATAATACCCAATTGCCACACCCACTTTACAAAACTAATCAATAACCCTGTACTGAAACAAGTTCATTTCATTACTGATGATCAGAATTCAAGGTCGGACGGACTTCCTTGAACCAGGAAAACCACTCAAGAAATAGAAAAATCCTGATCTGATCAAAAGGAAAGTTACTATAGAACTGCTGCTAAACTAACCAGGCCTGTGTTTTGTACTCGTATTCATAACAGAGTTGTTTATCTTCCTATATATGATACCTAGACGGAGCGAACCAGAAGCCAAAGTAGAAGTATGCACAAAACAAGTGGTCTTACCGCCTTCTTGATGGTGGTATGCGGTTGCTGACACGACATGTCCTCCGCCTTCTTCGCCTTATGGGTTTGGTCCATGTAACCTCCTCATCAACTCTATTTGAAGCTCTCCTTGTACTCCGTATCTGTTTCTTTTGTTGGCTTGTACTATCTCTACTCGAATGACTAGACTCACCCTCCATTTTTTGCTTAAGACTATCAAGCCACCCACCATTGGCCTGTGAATTTTCAGGAGCTAGGCTTAGCAGTATCATGGCAGCCATGCTTTCACTCCCTTCTTCCAAGGTAGATTCTTCATCAGAATCCTCTCCGTTTCCTCCAATGCCCATTTCTCTTTTGGATTCAATCTTTGTGATAAGACTATCTCTCACCATCTTTTTCTCTTTTGCTTTATTCCTTTGATCTGTCATGGAACCTGGAATAGATGAAGAGATAGAAGCTTCTCCACTAAAATGGGGTGTGTCCTCGTGGGTTGACAGGCCTCCTTTTGTCAAGCAATGGCCTGCGTGGATATGCTCACAATCGATACCATCTCTTGCATTCTTGACATCTCCATTTCTCCAAACTTTGACACTTTCTGACACTGGACTACTGCTTCCTTGACCAGAACAATTTGGGTTCTCGTTCTTCTCATCTTCTCCTGTTCTCATGACCTCATTATTGTTTGTAGGTTTTCTAGAAAGCAAAATCATATCTGAGAGAGGAAAGTTTTCAGAGGAAGGATTGTTGGGACCCCTAGTTTCTTGAAGTGTAGCTGGAGGGGATTGATGGCTCTGAAGGTTGAATGGAGCCAAACCCATTTGGGGTGATACAATCTTGAAAGGATCTTGTAGGGGACTTGCGACATTGTTCATACTTTCTAGAGCTGGATACTGATAGAACTGACCATTTGTTACTTGTGCTGAACTTGATAGGTAGGTGACAGAAGAAGATTGAGTAGTTTGTGAATTGGGCGGGTTTCCTTGGTTCTGCAATCCCTCGATCTTAGCTATATCTGCAGTTTGTGCACAAGTTTGCCTTTGGGAAGTGAGCAACGGTGAAGCCTGCAAAAGATTTGTCAGCCTCGTCCAGGCAGTAATCACAAACTAATTTAAAAGCTAAGCTTCTTACTATTTTCATTATTCAGGAAAATCTGAAATAGCATTTTCGACACTCTTAACGAACTCACAAACACAAAAGATGGCATAATTTATATAATTCTTTTAACCTTGTAGTCTTGTACAATTTATAACAAACTAGCAACTATTGAGACAAAAGCAGAAGAGTTCACAAAGCAGATGGCAGCTCCCTAACCAAACTTTTAGCACTAGATATGGGAAGCAGAATGTCAGCTAATGTATTTTGCCAGTTTATGCATATGCAAAGGGGAAAGTTCATCTTTTTGTCTTCTTATATACGAGATCCAAGGTCCTAATCCGAATAATTTTCTGGATCTTTGAAGAAGAAACATGGTTAAAGTGTTCAAGATTGTGAGCTTCCAGAAGGAGTTCGCCAGGAACTCTTTTGGATTAAGCTGAAAAATTAACAAAGGTTTCTGAGAACTTGAGGTGCGGCTGACAACAAATTTTGCACTGAAACTGAAATTGAAGGCTTCCAATTAGAATTTATAAATGGGGAGATTACTAATAATTCACGTGAGAAATAAAATAGTTCCAAATATCTATAGATATTAGGATAGTTCACATGTCACATTTTTGTGGCTCACAACCAGCATTCCAAAATCTTTTGTATTAAAATCCACATTTAAATAACCCAAATAGGAACTTAGGAACATTATACCTCGTATTGTAATTCATTTTGCCGGTGTCTAAGCTAAATCATAGTCATATTCTTTTAACTCAATTTCTAAGATGCTCTCTCAAGTTTCTAACAAGTTAAGCCAACCCCATTGACCACACCGCGTTCAAAATAGAAAGAGAATTATTTTATGGCTAACGAACAGTAACTAATATCGAAATCGTAAAACAAAAACTCCCATCAAGAAAGAAAATGGAAATATTATACTCTGGCAAAGAAACAAGTTATTCTGAAGAGAAGAAAGAAAATGAATTATTTTGAAGAGAACAATGAAATCAAACAGAAAATAAAGTGATGCAATAAAAAGAAGAAACCCCCATTTTCAAATTGGTTCCAAAATGTCCAATAAACATCAAAGAGGGTAAGCATATAAACTGAAGATTAATGCAAGCTAAGTATTTAACCTGAAGGAACCACAAGGGTTGTTCTCCATTGGACTCGAGCGAAGGAGTTGATACATTAGCGAAAGAGCTGCTCCCATCCCTTCTTTCCGAACCTGGTCTTGGACTCGAACTCTGAGCTTGTGCTTGTGCACCTGCTTGAGAAGCAAACTGATTGATTCCCATGAATGAGCGAGAAAAATTATTTGCAAGACCACCAGGTATTACACCATCTCTGTCTGATAAATCAGGCTTATTTTCTACTTGATAATCTAGTTCATCCATATATTCTTCAGGTGGCCTTTCAAGATCAATTCCCCACCTCGTATCTCTTCTACTGATGGAGGAAGGATCAACTTCTTTGGGACCCATCCAGAAAAGGCTTTGTGGGTTAGAGAAGTCTGGAACTGGAAAAGCATGAGGTTCTTTGGGATGGGCTTGAGGAATTTGAGGATCATTAGAATTAAATGAGAACAGCTTGCTTGGATGAAACAACATGGTCTTTATTTCTTGCATTGCTAACTTCTGGATGCTGTAGAGTTTATGTAATGCTCGCACCTGGCAAACAAACACATTTTACAGTTTAAGTTGTGAAGGCATAAAATAAAATCAAAATCAATATGTGTCGTATCACAGAAAAATAATCTGCAATACAAAGTTAAAAATGCATTAATCTGCAACACGCACAACTAAATGCAAGAATGCAGTCAATAAAGAGATCTACAATATTAAATACTAGGGATCTACACATACAATAGGACAAAGTCACGCATAAACTTTTACATATACAGAATAATACATGAGTAAAACAACAGTAACGGCACTAGATTTGAGTAACACTAATGGTCAAAATCTGTTGGGAGCCATTGATATCATTCCTAATTGTTGCAAGCTCAGGGAGATTGTTGGTGTTTATGGGGGCTTCTAAAGGTGGCAGACAGGGGTGCAATTTGGCATCTAATAATCCAGAGGACTCAGCACTAGTAAGATGGTGATGGAGAAAAGGATTTTGGTATCAATATGGTCAGGAGATCAG
Source organism: Amborella trichopoda (assembly GCF_000471905.2). Next base: position 2,850,963 of record NW_006500327.1, read on the forward strand.
GGTATCAATATGGTCAGGAGAACAGGGCAAAGAATAAACACTTGAGCCTCAAAGTGATCCTTGTAACACGCAAAAGAACATCAAGCTTGAACTTAAACTTTTACATCTACTTATGGCCAATGGTTGTTTTCCCAACAAAAAAGTGAGATGCTCACAAGTGCTAGGTTGGTGAGGGACATTGTGCAGGAGCAGGGGAAACATTGGGAATGGGATAAGCATAATCGAATCTCCTAAAACAAAATCATTTCATTGTCCATTAGATCATCACCTTCAGTTGAAATGATGGACGGTGATGGAAAGAATCAGAGACCCAACAAGAATAGACATGATTCCAATGGTGGGTCCTACTCTCTTTCCATCACCATCCACTAGCTTGATGGACATTGATGGCCAATTGACCACTGTTTATCCATAGTTAATGGGACTATAGTATACTTTACTAATATACAAATAGGAACTATCGCCAACCATAGCACTAAGACACCATGTACAAAATTCAACTAAGAATGGGTATATCATTAAAATTCTCTTTACCCTCTGGGATTATTATAGCTTCATGACTACATCAGAAATTTAATAATGCCGAGCAAAAGGTTCAGTAGAAAATAGAAATTACGTAATGATTAAGATACAACATCATGTACAAAATGTCCAAGTATTTCTCAAGTAACCCAAGGCATCCTATTATGCAACAAGGATGCTCCAAACCTGCTCTTTGAATAATCTCTCGTGTTGTATCATTATATTTCTGATTTTCTCCATATTTTCCATTGAAATATTATGCGTAGCCTCCCTCGAACTGAATATGCAAAAAATATTTCGACCAATTTCTGCATTTGCATTTGCATTGCAATTATCTGGAATATTAACAGATATCTCCATGCTTGTCATATCTTCCAGCTCAGTATGCAGGAGCAACAACTTTATGGATAGTGCCAACAATTACATCCCTGAGAATTGCACAGATCAACATCAAGTACGCAATTTAGAAAAGAAACTTGCAAGATGAAAGCACAAAACTGGTGACAAAAATAAAGGCCAGATGTCAGGATAAATACCATTCAAAACTAGAATCACTATCACTTTGATTTATAAACTAACTCACAGCAGTGCATAGTGACAAAAAATCAAGTTATCCAAAGGGACACAACTCTATCAAGTATAAAACTTACAGTCAGGACAGCAGGACCTTTATTAATACACCCAAGATTATGGAACAGTAAACACGCCAACCGCATCATGCAAAATAATTTTTGAGCAGAGCATGTTATTTCATACATAAAGGGTAGAACAGAAATTACAGGTAAAATGGGGCTTTTGTTCTGTGAACATCCGTCTAAATGGGAGCTATTATGTTAGCAAAGTTCATACTACATGAGACATGTTAAAAAACATGATGGGTGTTTGTGCGTCTGTTGGAAATCTAATTCACTTGCTTAGAATTTTGCATGTCATAATGCATTGTCCACCGCAAACATCATGCCTTATATGCAGATAAGAACCTGGATGTTTAATGATATTATTACGATTTAAGGATCAGAGGATGAGGTGCTGTAGTTGCACATGGACTCAAGATTATTCCAATCCAACAACAATGCATTCACATCAGGGATGTTCTTTTCCTTAATGATTTCTTAGCTCTAAAACTCTACTGGGTTCACTTTATTTATTTTCCTCAGTGTTTATGACCTGCATTTGCAACAACACAAGGAAATGCCCAATATACATATTCACCATTGGTTTATTTAAGAAATTTTACTCAGCATTTATTAAGAACAAAGATGCCTTTGATTCATTAGTTACAGTTGAATCAAATCGTGGAAGTGTTCGGAGTAGTAATGAGATATCTCTTTTGATTGCTAATAATGAGAACTATTTTAAGCCCAAGTGGCAAAAGCACAAAGTGTACTGCTTAATTCTCACATTTAACCTTTGAAAATTTCACGTCAACCTGCATCGGTTAAGAAAAACTTAAAAAGAAAAACAGTTTCAACCTTCAAATGATACACTAATTGATACTTGTCACATGAAAATTGAAAACTCAACAAGTGTTACCAAAGAAGTGAAAGAACTAGTTATAAAGGAAAGAAATAAAATTTCTGCATGCACTCGTGCCATGGCTTCACAAGAAATGAGGCTGTGTCTCAACATTCACAAACTTCTATCCTTTACAAATGCAAATGGTTATCCTATACAGTTTCGTGTTGATGCGACCAATGAGGAAACATTTGCTGACCTAGGGTTACACTTTCACAACTCTCTCTTTAGGGAAATTTTGAGTTTTTGTGGAATGTAAAGGTGATTAGTGAGATTTAAAATACAAATTATGTACTCTTTTAAGCAGATTAAGAGACCGGTAAGGAACTTGCCCAAACCCCAACTTAACTATCAAAAAAGAAAACTTGGAAACAGGATAACCATAACAATCGCCTTAAATCTCTGCAACAATATTGAAATAAAAAAACCTTAACCAAATCCAACAAAAATGGATTCACCCAGAGATCTAAGAAAACCCAAATAGAAAAATCGGGGCAACAAATCCAATCCCAAATACATAGATCCATAAACCAACATTCACCATTATATAAGCAAAAAAACTCACCAAAGACCACCAAATGATTAAGTAATTTGTGAAAATAGATATTTGAAAAAAAAAACAAAAAAACTCAAAAACCCAAAAATCAGAACAAAAACAAAGAATCATATCAAAAAAATTAACAAATGACAAATCAAACAAACAAACAATAGAAAGAGATAACCCATCAACAAAGAGAAAAGAAAAAAAAAAATCACCTGAAAATTTCAGTGATATTAAGCAACTAGATCCAATCCAAAGCCTTTCTCCATTAGTAAGAAATCAGCGGAATTAATCGCAAAAATGTTAGCAGAACAAGATCTCCCGTACAAAAATATACCCAAAAAAATCTGGCGCCTTATCTTTACCAGAAGAGAATAAGCAACAGTAAAACAGAGAAGCTCCTTTTTCTAATCAAACAAAAAGCTTAAAAAAGAAAAAAGGAAGAAAAGTTAGTAAAAATATCGGCGATTATCTAGGAAGTGGGCCGATCTTTTGAGACAGGATGACCTAGATTGGTACACGTGGAACCGTTTATAAACTCCACGTGGCATAGTTCAGATCAGTTCTTAGAACGCCATTGGATGAAAAGAAGAAACAATTTTAGTTTTTTACAAATTTTTTAGTTTTAGAAAAACAGTGTATTTTGATTTTCTTTCAAACCAAGATTCTGTCTTCGAAGGAATAAGAAGATTTTGTGTCTTGACGCCTGGCGTCAATTTTAGGTTGTAGGCGTCAAAACGTGACGCCTCTTATTTGTCTTTTTGTAAGAGAGGGGGACTGAACAAATTGTACTGTTTGATATCTCTTTTTTTTTCTTTTTCTTTTTCTTTTTTTCTTTTTTTAAAAATGTTTTCGTTTTTGGCCTTTTTATGGAAAGGGGGCCAGGAGGCTCAAAGATTCCTTGAGATGTCGCCAAGGTTTTAAAGTTTCGGATTTTAGGGACGAAATTTCGGGTATTTTGCAATGCAGGGAATTGATACCTCCTCCTTTTTGAGATCTCACCTCAACTAGCATATGTTTGCTGCTGCTCTTCGGTTATAAAGAGCAACAAATGGTTAGGGTTAGGGTTTTGTTTTAGCCAGACCCGGCCCTACCCTATGCTCGGGGTCATATTTTGTGTCCTAGGCTTTACTTTTTAGGGTTGGGCTGGTTGGACAGGGCAGGCCGAGCCACCAGGCCCATTGCCGCCAATTATTGCCTTAGGCAAAATGCCTACTTGGGAAGATATTTTTTGTCTGACATTTGGCATGAGCTTTTTAGTGATTAGTAATTGAAGAAAAAATATTTTTGGTTCCTAAACACTTAATCTAACCGTTCAATATTGAATGGTCTCTATTTATATTTCAGAGACTAATTTTTTTGTCAATATATACAAGGCCATTCATGTTTGATACAAAAAATCACAATTACTAATAACAGTTAGATGTGAAACCCGGTGGCTAAAGGTATATCACTTATTAACACAAAATCTAAAGGATGAAGTTTTTATACGGCCCAAACGTTATGAAAACAAAATAAAGCCTCACGTCAAATCCTCATCTGAAAAGCACTTTCGCATTAGAAATCTTCATGATGGCTCTAAAATTGATTTTCAACACCGACAATAAAATTTGAAACTCAAAAAATGGTATGGATCTACAAGATCTATAAACACTTAGTTTTAGGGCAAAATGGATGGTCAAGATGTTGCAATATACACTATTTTTAGAATTTGAATTTTTTTTTTTTTTTTACACAATCATAATGTTCAAGCTTAGATGATTAATTTAAAATAATTTTTCCAAACTATTTTCCAAATCTAAAATAAATTTCTTCAATTATGTGATACCTTCTGGCCATACATTTTATAATATGGGTATATGACTTCATTGTACCAAAAGAACAAATAATCTTATAGCATGCAATCCTATTTTCTAGTACAATTATTGATCGTTGTTTGCAATTCTTGAGGTTGGTTTATAAGTCTCAACGGTGGTTGCTGCTTGATCGGTTGAGAGGGTTACGTCCTTATATTTTGAGTTAGAACATTCCTTTCTATATACTTTAATTAAAAAAAAAAAGAGGCAGAAATTTTTTTTTTCCTAAATTTAAAGTCATAAAAAAAACTCTTAAATAGGTTTTTGCCTTGTAAAAGCTCTTCTGTCGCCACGTGTTTTGTGCTTTCCATTATCAGTACATACGCTATGTTCTTTCAAGAGCATGGTTTATTTCTACTCCCTGGGTGAGAAGATTTATTTGGGAGGATTTTTTTTATTTGAAATATTGCGAACCACCTGAGAATCACTAAATGATTATAATCAAAAGAAACATTTTAAAATTTTAGTTTTTTAAAACTTAGATCTTTCATCTAAAAATTGGATGATCTCTAAGCAATTTCGAGACATTATCTTTTTAATTGCATAGATGGTGCAATTATAAAATACTTTAAATTGAAGTAATCAATGGGATGAAGAGGTTACACCCCTAAAATTTGGGAGCCAAAAATTCATTCTAGATAGGGTTTTACACAAGCAAATACTAAATAATATATTCTTGCTGGAGTACAATATCTTTTGGGCTCTATTGTTTAGTCCTCTCTCTCTCTTAATGAAAAATTTAGGGTGCGATTTGTATAGAGCCGAGGCTCTAAACAATCAAAGTAAAGCCCACCTTCAAATAGTATCGAGAAATATGGTTTTAATACTGGAAATCTTTATGATAGCCTTAAAATATATTTTTGACATTAATAATAAAATTTAAAGCTTCAAAAATAGTGTAGATCAAGTAAATCTATGAAAACATGAAAAATCTTGAAAATTGATAGTCCAAAAAATGTGTTACATGATGCAACTATTTTCAAAACTTTAAAATCCTTTTTTTTTTTTCATGTCCATGCATTTTGATGTCGAGATGATCAATTTGAAGATATTTGAGCATCAAAACAACCTCTTTTAATAAAATTTTGTATGTGGGTTCTAATTTGATTATTTAGAGCCTCGGCTCTATATAAACCTTTTCCAAATCCTAGAGAGCCTCTAAATTTAGAAGCCTGTATATTGGACCTAGACCACTTTTTCTTCCTAGACGGCACCATGTGTTCTTGCTTGGTAAATCCTATAGACAAGAATACCCTTGGCATCTACCAAATTTATTCCTTCATTAAGAACAAAGATATTTAAGGTTCATGTGCGGTTGCTGATGTGGGGTTGGCAATGGGCTGGTCCAGCCTTAGCCTTAGCCCTAGTCCGGTCCTTGTCCATCGGAGCCAGGCTGGTCTAGGCTTGGTGTATGCCCGGCCCTCGGATCACATTTCATGGCCCAGGCCGTGGTATTCTTAGGTCGGACCGACCGAGCCGATCTTGACCAAAAGTCTCTCTGATATCTTCAAATGATTTTCGTGTTCTCTCGCCCCTATAGCCCGGTGGAAACGGGCTAGTACCTAAGAATCATCATAGTTATGACATACTCACTCCCTATAATTTCCAATTAAGATAAGATTTATCAGATATTTTCACTGGTAATTATTTTTTACAAAGAATTCGTAATTATTTTTTACAAAGAATTCGTAAGTGTGAAAAAAAAAAAAAAAAAATTGTGAAAGCCGAAGGGGCCATTTATATCATATGCTATGTATAACTAAAGTCACTACAAAAAGTCTTTCTTTTTCGAGTGGTGGTGGGGTGGGGGGTGTAGATTGCCAGGTGTATTTCTTTAAAAAAAAGCTTTTTATACTTTAAAAAAAGCCAAAAAAATACTACAATTGGCTAGCACTGCCCAAGTATATTATTGTTACTATGAAACTGCATGGAAAAAACAAAAAATAAACAGTAGGAATGCCCAACCAATGCATGAATGAACCTTTCTTGTGAAGGGAACATGCATGGCGAGCTACAATTAACCAGAACCTACGTCTAACAATGAAACACGGACAACTCATAGGTTTGAAACTCCTATGATCAAACCATAGTTAGCAAGTCAGGGAATAAAAATATATCAGCAAATTAATAAACTGGTTGTATATCAAGGTTTTTTTTTTTTCAAAATGTGATACAAAAAATAGGAATGCAAAAAACAAAGTAAGTTAAAAAATAATTAATATTTAGGATTTGGCTAAAACAATTAAGTATGTATAGAGGGACACAAAAATAAATCTCCAATTGACAATTATTGTGAGGTTACAATGAATTCACATAAAAGTAATTTTATGTCATGACTTGGTAGCATCTAGTCTATTTAACAAATTTTTATCTAAATTTCCCTTTGGCATAATAACATGGCATGCTTCTGATAGTGTTGTCACACAAAACATATAATGATTTTGTTGAGAGAACACAATAAAATAACAACAATAACATTAGTAAATAACATGAACAACAACCCAAGGTAAATGATTGCTAGCCAAAGAAAACTCGATATAGGAATTGTTAGTATATTTGGTTTTGTAAAATATAAGTGTGTATTTCAAAATAATATATATTTTGTGAGGTTTTTCTAAGCTTTATTTTGTAGAGAATGAATCGTGTGGGTTTTTAGTACCAGGTTGAAGAGGAAAGTGTTAATTGAGTGGTATTTAAGTGTGGACATTCTCATACTTTATACTCTTAAAAGAAAAGTGATAATGATGGTGCATGTGCGAGGTACACAAAGCATACGACACACACATGCGTACGGGTGAGGGCATGGGCTCGAGGACGCACTTTGAACTTCGCAAAAGCTCTAGCTGTTGAAGACAGAGGCTTCTAACGAATCACATCCGTCAAGATTAAGGCCGGTATGTGTAACATATGACTGTTGGTAGCCTATGTAACCCCTTCAAACAATAAATTCACGACCTCTTAAAGCTCTATATAACGTGTCTTCTTCTCATTCTAGAAATACACAATATACATCATTCCACATACAAATTTTTAAATAGAACAAAGTGCTCATCCCTCTCTCTCTACTCGTTTTTTCTCTCTTTCTCTATCTTAAATACAAGACTATGATGCTCTATATAGTAGGCTTCTAGCTTGGGTGCATAGGACTTAGAAGTGCTGAGACCTTTTGTTTTCCTCTATCCCAAGACAATTTGCCTTTTTTTTATGCACACCATTTACGTTATTAAAAAGGCGTCTTTAAAAAGCACTCTGTCTGCCCGAAAATAATAAAGGAGTTCAACTAATTTATTCTCTGTTTTTTTCTCTTTTTCACCTAACCAATTTCCAATATTTCAATACGATATTGCATGGGGTGAAAACAAGGAGGCTGCGATGACTTCCTTGAAAGTCATTAATCACAATTTCACAAGACTCGTGTTCTTTAATGGAACAAACTTCAAAAGATGGCAATAAAAGGTGCTCTTCTTACTCACTTCTCTCAAAATGGCTTACATAGTCATTGAAGCTATATCGGAACCACTGCCACCAATTGAAGAGTCCATCAAGGAGCAAACTCAAGCTTACGAAAGACGATAGAGGATGACTACTTCTGCAAAGGTTATATTCTCAATGCTTTGGCAGATCTCATAAATGATATATATACATCATTTGCGATGGTAAGATAATTATAAAAGCTTATTGAAACCAAGTATATTACAAAAGACTATATAAAAGAAAGGTTTCTTATCTCTAATTTTTTGAACTTTGAATTCATTAAAAACAAGTCAATTTTTCTTCAAGTATACAAGTTATAGCTTGTAGTCAATGAACTTAAATATTGTGGTACTCAATTAAATTAATCTTTTCAAATAAACATTACAATTCACAAGCTATCCCCATCTTGTAAAGAATATCAAAACAAATAAAATATAAGAAAGTGGATATTGGTTTGGTACAATTTCAGAGGTCTCTTCAAATTAAAGAAGATAATAGATTTCAGGAATATTAAGATAGAATTTTAAACTAAAGCAAACCTTATTGAGCAAAAATCAAACATTTCTTTCCTAAAGTCCAAAATGATGAAATTTAAAGACCACAATTTTAGTGCCAACAAAAATAAAAGAAAAAGCTCTTGTTTTGTATATGGAAAATCAAGACACTATTTAAGAGAATGCCGACTTCAAACAGAAACCAAGATAGTAAAACTACTGATGAGCAATTTATAGCAATAGTCACAAAAATAAACACGATCAATAAAGATGATGGATGATGGGTCGATACCGACAATACTATTCATATGTCTAATAATAGAGATCTATTTAAGATCTTTAAACAAGTGGGCTATGGAAATTCAGTTCAACTTAGAGCTTGGGCTATCACCACAATGCTTGGAAAGGGTACAGTAGAACTAAAATTTAGTGCGGACAAGGCTTTTACCTTTAAAAATGTGTACTACATGCTGAATATGATACGAAATCTTGTGCCGAGATGTATCTTAAATAAGAAGGGTTTTAAAATGGCTATTGGGTCTGACAAGCTTATGTTGACCAAAAAATATGTGTTTGTTAGCAAGAGTTACTCTTGCGACATAATGTTTCAACTTGATTTTGTTAAAAGTCTTCAGCTTATATTGTACCTGCTTGCAATGTGTTGCATGGTAAATTAGGACATGTTAACTATTCTTTTATTAGACCTTTAGTTAAGTTAGGTTTGATTTCTAACTTTGATGAATTATCTAATATAAAAAGTGAAGTATGTCCACAAGCTAAAATAACTAAAAAACAATTTCATAAAGTAAAACGAAATATTAAATTGTTAGCACTTATATATAAAGATATATGTGATTTAGATAATGTTCTAACTAGAGGTGTTAAAAGATATTTCATTATATTTCACCACATTTATTGATAATTTTTTGAAATATGCTTTTGTTTATTTGCTTAGACATAAAGATGAGGATCAAAAAATTTAGGGTTTTCAAAACATAGGTGAAAAATCAACTTAACAAGAAAATTAAAATTTTAAGAAGTGATTGGGGTGGAGTGTATGATAGGAGTGGAGAGTACTTATCAAATGATTTTAATGAATTTTGTGAAAACAATGGCATTATTTATCAAGTGATTGCTACTTATACCCCTTAACAAAATAGATTAGTAGAAAGAAATAAATAGAACTTTGGAAGAAATGGTTAATGCAATGTTAGTTTTTTCTTCTTTGCCATTAAATTTATGAGGATAAGCTTTATTATCAACATGTTATATTTTGAATACAATTACATATAAAAATAGTAATAAAACCCCTTATGAACTTTAGTTCAAACTTTTTAAAGTATAGGGTTACATTGCATCTGTTAGGTTTCCAGATCCTAAAAGAAATAAATTAGATCATCGAACCATTAAATGTGTATTTATAAGATATACACAAAATAGTAAAGCATATAGATTTTGGGATCTAAATTTTAATATAATAATCAAATCAAGAGATGCTGAACTTTTTAAAAATCTCACTTATATAAAAGTGAACCAGATAAAACAAGTAGTCTGCAAAGAGAAAATAATCATGAGACTGATCAAAATGTTGATGAAGAACATGTACAAAATAAAGATGATGAGAAAATAAAACCATTAAGAAGTAAAGAATTAGAAGTGATCCATTTTATAACTTTGAACAAGATTTTTATATTTATCTATTTGAGGCTAATCATAATAAAATACTAAATTCAATACCAATAATCTCAAATGTGGAAGAAGATCCTATATCATCAAGTGAAGTCTTGGTATCACTAGATGCAACTTTTTGGAAAGAAGTTATAAATTGTGGAATGGATTCCAGAATTGCAAAGAAAACTTGAAAATTGGTAGATCTTCCACCTGGTTCTAAACTCATAAGTTGTAAATGGATTTTTAAAAGAAAACATAACGTTGATGATTCTATTAATAAATAGAAGGCGATATTAATAGCCAAAGGCTTTAAATAAAAAAGAGGGGCATCAATTATGTTGACATATATGCACCTGTGGCAATAATTGTGTGTTTGTAGAGAGATAATTGTGTGTTTTTAATCCCACCTTGAATAGGAGAGTCTAGATTGAGTTGTATTTAGGTGATGATATTTTCATGCTTTATACTCTTAAAACAAATATGAGAATAAATGCATACACATGCAGAACATGGAAAGTGTGTGACGCACACGCGCACGTGTAGGCGTAGATGCAAGGGTGCTTGATGGCACACTTTGCAGTTTGCATCGGCGCCCCTCGCCCGAGCACGTGTATAGGTCGGGCTCGATACTCGATATCTTTTTGTGAGTGTGGCACATGTGAGAATCCAATGATCTCTAACCGTTGAAGACATGAGGAATGTAATATATCATAGTCATAAAGATTAAGGATGGTGCATGTAACAGGTGACTGCTGGTGGTGTATGTAACATATTCAATAATAAATTTGCAGTCTTTTAGAGCTCTATATAATAGGTTTTCTTCCCATTTTAGAAATACATAATGCATATCATTCTCCATACGAATTTTCAAATAGAACAGCGCACCCATCCCTCTCTCTATCTCTACTCATTTTTTTCTCTATTTCTCTCTCTAAAATACAAGACTCTGGTGCTCTACACAATAGGCTTCTTATTCGGGTGCATGGTGAAGAAATATAGAGAATAATAATTGTGTCAAATTCTCCATACCCATAGAAAGGAATGTATATTCTATTTATAATAGTTATGTATGCATCTTTGATTTACTCAATCAATGATTTGATTACAGCAAATCTGGACATATGGAAAGAGAAGATTACAATGTATAATGATGATTCTTATCATGTTAATCCTTATCATGATCATAACTTTTTAGATAACGATCATATCTTTTTAAATCATTGTCATTCTTATTACTCCCCCTCAAACTATTACCAATGTGATACATGGACAACTTGTTTGCTATCTAACGATGTGATGTAGGAAGATCTTCTGTAAAAATGTCAGCAAGTTGTTCTGTAGTTGAAACATAATCAAGAGCTATCTCTCCACTTTCAACGTTTTCTCAAATAAAATGATAATTCAGTTCAATATGCTTGGTTCGTGCATGAAGGACTGGATTAAAGGCAAGCTTTATGGCACTCTGATTATCACAACGAAAAATTGTATGTTGAATTCTAATACCCATTTCTGATAGAATGTGGAGAGACCAAGTGATTTCAGCAGTTGTTGAAGACATTGCTCGATATTTTGCTTTTGAACTTGAGCGTGAAACAATCATTTGCTTTTTAGCTGCTATGAGGTCCATCTCATGAGGATCTTGCACAAACTGACATATTTGATTGACAGCATGAATGATATTTGATCAAGTGAAAATGGTATTGTAGACTACTAATAAGACTTCTATATTTTTTTAGACCTTGAACATGATCATCATCTCTAGCAGATAATTTTTTTGTTACCATTGACATTGGTGAAGGTTTACAGTTACCCATTCCAAATTTTTCCAACAAATCTAATGCATACTTGTGTTGTGTCAATTCCATACCTTGTCTCGTGTGCTCAACTTCCACACCTAGGAAATACTTTATATTTCCAAAATCCTTCATTGCAAATTGTGCTCCGAGCATCATCTTTAGCTGTTATACTTTATCCTCATTATTCCCTATTACATTGATATCATCAATATAGAGAAACATCATTATCAGCTTTTGTCCTTTCCTATTGCGAAATAGTAAGTTTTCTGCAACACTTCGAAAATAATCTCCTATAAGAAGAGCTTTGCAGAAACTTTCAAACCATGCTCGTGAGGCTTATTCGAGACCATATATCATCTTCGTTAATCTGTACGCAAGATTAGACCGTTTGGATTCTCCATATCCTGATGGTTGCTACATGTAGATTTCTTTTTAGAGATCACCATGCAAAACTTCAGTTTTTACATCTAACTAATGTAATCTCCAACTATAGAGATTAGTCATTGCTAATGCTAGTTTTACAATTTCCATCTTCACAACAAGGCTAAAGGTTTCTTCATAGTCCAACCCATACTTTTAATTATAACATTTAGTCACCAATCTCGCTTTATATCTTTCAATAGTACCATTAGCCTTGTAATTGATCTTATAAACCCATTTGTAGCAAACAAAATTCTTATTTTTTGATCTAGGTACAATATTCCAAGTGTGGTTTTGATGAAGAACAAGCAATTCTTCATTCATGGCCTCAACCTTCTTGGGATTTTTTATGGCTTCTCTGTAGGTACTTGGTTCTGTATGCTTAGTGAATTCAATGAGAAATGAATAATGTTCAGGGGAGTGATCACTATATGATGCCCAATCCGCTATTTGAAAGTACTTTCGTAGTAGAACACCTCTAGAAGACCGATGTGGCTTGTTATTATGGGTTGGTGAACTTGAAATACTTTCTATAGAGGAATTAACATTGTCACCACCACTCGGTACGTGGCGAATAGTTTCATCTTTCCAGGACTCAGAACTACTCTGTTGCAATGATTGAGATCTAGCAAATAATGCATCCCCGTCAGGAGATATAATAAAAGAAAATAAAAGATGTGAGTCATCCTCCTTGCAACTTTTCTTTTTTTGCTGGTAGAATCGTTCATCATCAAAGGTTACATAATGATAAACATGTATTCATATGTTAGCAAGAGAGTAGCATCGATACCTTTTATGCTCATCACTGTAACTGATAAACACAATATAAACATAACACATGCAGCCAAAAGTATGCAAAATTGAATAATGGAGAACTTTTCCTGTGAGCATTTGATATGGGCACATGTGGTTTGGATTAACAAAAGTTGGTAACCTATTAATAACAAACACAGCTGTATTAAATGCCTCACTCCAAAATACATCGGTATCCCACTATCAAATATTAAACACAATCCCAATTCATTGATGCATCCGTGTTTTCACTCTACCACATGATTCTGAGCAAATGTATGTAGACAAGAGAATTGTTGTGTAATACATGAGTTTGATAAAATAATCTAAAAGCATTAGAAGTAAATTCATCATCATTATTACTACGAAGGAATTTCATTCGTAGTTGATAATGTTTTTCAGTAAATTATTTGAAGGACTGAAAAACTTGAAAAGCTTCAGATTTGGATTTTATAGAATATATCCATGTAAAGCAGGTGAAATCATCAACAAAACTAATATAATAATAGCGAGAGCCATAAAGAGACAGAAAATCAGATGGTCCCCATAAATCAGTAGGAATGAGTTCAAGAAAGCGAAAAGTACGCTTACTAGTACTAAAAAAAGATAATTGGTGATGTTTTCCAAGCTGACAGCCTTTGCAAACAAGATACGCAACACTTTATTACATAAAGAGGGCAAGGCCTTGAGTTTATTCAAATGGTCTACTATAGCATAGTTGGTGTGAGCTAACAGATGTTGTCACAGTTCTACAGAGACTATAGGACTATTTGTAGAGGCTAGGACATCAACAAACAAGGCATGGACTTTATCATTTTTAATGAAATAGAGATTTTCATGGCGTTTTCCTTTAGCGATGAGCTTCCTGGAGAAAAGTAAGTGTAAATAAGAATGAACAATTAAATTGGTCGACAAATTGAGATACAGAGAGTACATTTTTCTGAAATTTAGGGGCAAAAAAAATATTAAACACTTTTAGGAAACCCATAGACAAAATAACAGAGGCAATACCAATATGTAAGATAGGGAATGAGGAACCATCACCCATAATGATACGATATGAACCAGAATATAGAATGACATTAACAAGCATACCTGAATTATCAGCTACATGATTTGTAGCTCCAGTGTCCACAAGTCAACTTGCCTCAGAAGGTATGATGGGAGACAGACTCGAGAGAGTGAGTCAAAGTATTAGGGTTGTCCTGAGAGTTCTATCAAGAGTGGTGATAATAGCATTGAGGAGCGAGATGGTTTGTGCGACCACAGACTTGACAAGATTTAACACTAATCCTATTCAAAGGATGTGTTGGTGGTGTTGGTAACATTCATCTTCCTCGACCTGCATAGTGTGGTGGAACACATTGAGCATCGATAAGATTGCCACTACCAAGTCCTCATCCTCTTCCTCTTCCTCAACTTCGTCGTTTTTCTCTACCTTTAGGCATTTGAGAATATGCATATAGAACAGCATGTGTAGGTTCAGATGCACTAATTGAATCATTGTCTCTCATATGTGAAAGATTGAACAAGAACTCATATTCAAGTAAGAGAGGGCGGAAAGATGTATATGATGGGAGAGGTGGTCGAGCCATAAGTGAAGCAAAGAGAGATTTCATCTTATTTAAATACTCTTGAATAGATTTTGCCCCACATGCGCAATTTTGAAGCTCGGTGCGAAGATGCATCAATCGCACCTCAGATTGTTGTGCATAGGAATCATGAAGGGTGGACCAGAGATCTTTTGCAGTGGCAATATTAAGAACTTATGCCAAAATATCAAGGGATAACGTAGAGTTGATCCATACGATGATGAGTTAAGCATGAGTGTACCACTGTTCATATTCCGAAGTAGGAACATCTTTATCAGAGAGGAAAAACTTAGGGGCCTCTAATGTAGAACCATCAGGAAGGCTAAAAACTTTTTGAGGGATGAGAGCTGAAATTTATGATGCAAATTATTTGAGAGGGATGTGAGAAAATTTTTTGTGAGGGACAAGAGAAAATTTTGAGAGGAACGAGAGCAAATTTTATTGAGAGACGAGAGAAAAGTTTTTTTGAGGGACGATCAACAAGCAAAAAAAAAAATTACTTATGAAGGACGATCAAAAAGCAAAAAAAAATTTACTTGAGGGACGAGATAATAAAAATTTGTTTTTTTTAGAGAGAGACAGAGAAAGAGACGAGAAAAATTGGGCTTGTATTATTTTAGAGAGAGAATATAATGTATTTGAATTAAATAAAAAATAGAGACTTGCGAAAGTATTGAGGGAACCTTGGCTCTAATACCATGAAGAAGAGAACAATATTTGTGTCAAATTCTCCACGCCCATAGAGAGGGATGTGTGTTCTATTTATAATAGTTATGTACGCACCCTTGATTGACTCAATCCAAGATTTGATTACAGCAAATTTGTACAGATATAGAAAGAGAAGATTACAGCAAAGGATTAACATGATAATCTTTATCATGTTAATCCTTATCATGATCATAATTTTCTAGATAATGATCGTATCTTTCTATATCATTATCATTCTTATTACATAAAACTTAAAATTACTGCAAGAGACCTTCTATTTTTGGTATATCGATGACTAATTACCTTTTCTTATGCACATCATTTACAGTATTGAATACGGCCAAATATCGTCTTGAGGAAACACTTTGAGTATCTAAAACAATAAGGGAGTTCGACTAGTTTGTTCTTATTTTTTGCCCCTTTATCACCAATACGAGGAAGAATGGTCCTTCCAAAGTTTTGTATTTTGTAGACCAATGAAACCCACATGTTTGAACCTCACCCTTCATTCCCAACTTCTTGAATCTTTAGTAGTGATTGAATCAATTACGTTCGCTCCCTCTTGGCAATAATGCGTTTGCTTTAGAAAAAAAAGAAAGAGTTTTTACTTGGCTGCTCTTCCCCTAACTAAGATTTTATTTCTTTTTTCTTTTTCTTTTTTTTTCTTTAGAATATGTTTTCTTGTGATTCTTTTCCTTAATCAATAACTATTTTTTATTCATAGGAATATGTTAATGAATTTTTAAAAAAATGTTTTGTTAAATTAAGATTCATGATTGAATCTCACTTTTGTAAGCTCATCTCAAAATCAAAACTCAAACAGTTCAAATAAAAAAAGAGGACAAAATTTTGAATGAAGTTTAAAATGAGGCATTACAAGAAGGTAGAAACTTATAAATAAATAAATTTGAAAAGGAAAATTTTGATATTTTATAGGTTTGCAAGAAAAACTTTAAAAACTCCAAGTCTTTAACTGATTTCAAAAAATCCAACATTCCTTTAGGTGTTTTTATCAAAATGATAAGTTCTGATCATCAAAAAATCCAAAAAAAATTGAAAAAAAATGAGTTTTGTGTTTTCATCAAAATGATAAGTTCTAATCTTTTTATTTGTAGCAAAAAAAAAAAGAAAATAGTAACAAGAAAATAGTTTTTTTCTAAAATAAGAGTCCGTAAGCACATAATCTTTTGGCAGGTTTTTCGTTTGTCTAAAGGTATTTATTACAATCATCACATCCACTTAGAAGTAATCTACTTGAAAATAATTCAACAGTGGCTGCAGTTACGAATTTAGTACCCAAACAACCACGAATTCCAATACTTACATTTATCAAAAGAAAAAATAATAACCTAAGTTCTTGCTAAGCAATACTTGCATTTACTTGCAAAAAAAATTACTTGCATTTACTAAAAGAAGAAAACAAAATACTTGCATTTACTAAAAGAAGAAAAAAATGACGCTTATAACTTTTAATATCAATGTTTTAAAGGAAATTTAACAAAAAGCACACATTAGCTCAACTTTTTAGCATTTTATCCGTATCTTTTGATTTAATTTCAAAATACTTGGACTAGTTGAAAATTGGTAAATTGTTCAACTGTTCGATAAGTTATGTATATGAGAAATGATCCTATAGGACCATCTCCCACCCATGTGTGTAGGACCTTAAAAGATCACCATTAAATTTGACACAAATATTTAGAAAAGTTATTACATAGGTGTGGGACTTGACTTTTCTAAATATCAATGTCAAATTTAATGGTGATCCTTTGAAGTCCTACACACATGGGTGAGGAAGGGTGCTATAGAATCATTACTCATTGGTCGAAACTAGGGAAAATGCAAAACTGGGTGATTTTAAGGATCATTAACCCGAATCGCCCAACTTTCTCATCCGATTTCAAAAAACTGGTTAATAGAATGCAGTTTTTGAAGTCAATCATTGGCGGCCAAACATGGTATTAAATCAACCGTTTTTTTTTTTTTGAGCATTAAATCAAACATTTGGGACAATGACCAAAAATAGTAGAATATGAGAAACTACAGAAGAAAGGCATTCCGTATTCCATTATTGAGCTTCGACACAAAACAAGAATAACCACAAATAAAACAGGGAAAACGATCAAACCACTTCAGAAAAATGAGGAACAACCAAGTTGGTAGAGTGGTTATGTTATAAATTTGTTTTCAATCAAGTACCTCTCCAATTATTTCGCTTTTGGAACCTAATAAGTAGTGATATGTCAATTACTTTGGAACCTAATAAGTAGGGATACGTCAAATACTTTACCCAGTTAACTGACCTGATTTAAATAACATAAATGCCTCCTCTTCACAGCAGGACAATTGATTTTTTAATAATAAAAAATAAAATATTTTGATAGGGCGACAGCAGGACAATTGATTTTTTAATAATAAAAAGGAAAATATTTTGATAGGGCGATAGCCATGTCAATTAAGTAAAGAAAATGCATGACACTATTTACTTTTGCTACACAAAAGTCGCAATCATTATCAACCTTTGGATGTGAAATCAAATGGGTGGTGACGTGTCACTACTTGAGCACAGAGTCCAAAACAAATTTTCTCAAAAGCTATGGTATATTTTAATATGTTACATTTCACATCCAATGGCTAAAAAAAATTGTGACCTTCTTGTACAAAAAATAAAGTCTCATAGTATACAACCCCACAAGTAAAACCTCACTTCAAAACTTAATGAAAACTAAGTTTTACCGTTGGAGAACCTTCAAATCAATCATTTGGCCTTACTCATTATGGTTATAAAAATTAAATTAAATAAAATAAAATAAATGACTTTATACCTTAAAAGTAATGTACATACATATTATCTAAACCGTTTATTTCACCCTAAAAATAAGTATTCACATACTTGTAAGATTTATATCATTTTTTTAACTTCAAATTTCATAATCAATGATAAAAATTGATTTTAAAGCCACCATGAAGATTTCCAATGTCCAAAGTACTTTTCAAATGATGATCCAAATCAATCCACTTGTCCTAAGCCAAATGAAATTCTCTTCTTGAACCCAAGACGAGGTTTGAATTAAGGGTACGGTTTATATAGAACCAAAGCTCTAAACAATCAAAATAGAACACGCCTTTAAACAGTGTTAAGAAATGTGATTTCAAGACTGAAAATCTTTATAATAACTATATTTTTACCTTTAATTATAAAATTGAAAGTCTCATTGTGTACAAAACCATTTAATTAAAAGGTTTCTATACAAAGAGACTATTTGCCTAAATGTGTTGCAACATTCTAAAGAAATTCTTTTGAACTTTAAACCTAATCAATACAATAAATGCAACCACCCAATTTCACATTCAGAAATTCTTTTGAACTTTGAACTTAATCAATACAATAAATGTAACCCCCCAATTTCACATTCAATGGTCAAGATTAATTATGACCACCTTGTGCAAGATTAATTATGACCACCTTGTGCCGAAGATAAATGGTTTCATTATATACTTTTCCTCGATTAAAAGAACTTAATTATTGTTTGTCCCCAAGAAGAGGAGGCACATGTGTACTTAAGTGAAGCCCAATTTCTAAATTGAGTGTAATGAACAATTCGGTCAACATGCCGTACCAAATTCCAAGTCCGAACTCACCCATAGGATTCGATGGGTCAAGTCCAAGTCAAGGTCGAGCTGACTGTTTACATAATCGATTTACCCCTACAAATCCAAAGTTCCAACTCCTAAACAAAAACAATTTGGACATTTTTTTTAACCAATTATTTTGGTTCATATAAAGTGTAACTCAAATCAATCATCGTGATTAACAAACATTAAAAATAAAAAAATTCCATTACCACAAATAATTCACATCTTTTACCACATCATATGACTATCTAGTTTCAATATTTTCAAGTGTTTACAGATTTGCTTAATCATCACCATCTTTAAAACTTCAAATTTCATAATTGGGAACAACAATAGATTTTCTTATCATCGCCAACCTTTGCAGCACCGAAACCGCATTTTCAGCAATAGTTTTGAGGGGCACCTTACTTCGATAGTATAAGGTTCACACCGTATAAAGATATTAAGCACTTTATTTCTAGTCTACGCACTGAAATTTTGAAGTGGTTTGACCATTTTAGTGGTCTTACTAAGTAAAAATAAGGGGTTACAGAAGAGCAACCCTTTGGGTTCGAGTCAAAGGCAAAAGATGCACCACTAACAGTGGAGAGAAAAACGGCAGGGACAAGGACAGTGCAGAGAGGACTTTGACCCCCTCTTGATCCCTCTATCACTCTTTTAAGGCGAGTTTCGATCGCCGCCCTAGCATATTCATATTAGTACAAGCCGACCCAAAGGTCCAGATTGTTCATTTGGACCCTCCGCCAAAACAAATGCAAACTCATCTCTCGCACACAGCGCACAGAAGGGGAATCTTCAAAATGCAAAAGAAGAAAACAAGAGAGCAGATGGGAGTGTAACAAAAATGAGTGCTAATGCCTATTGCCATAAAAATAAGACATCAACCTTAGGACCCATGCATCTAAAAGTTTGTGTGGTTTCAATCTCAAAAAAACACACTCAGCTAGAATAAAGAGGGGATAAAAAAGAAAAAGAGAAAAAGAGAACCCCCCCCTCCCCAACCCATTTGCACATCATCTACATCCTATCCTGTCAACACATACACAACACGGGTGTGCACAGTATTAGGGAGAGAGAACGAGAGAAAAGAGAGAGAGAGAGAGAGAGAGAGAGAAATGGTTAATATATGCAGCACCCACAAAAAAGAATTCAAGGGAGGAGACTAGATACCACATATTCCGGGAACAGTGGGCGAGCAGGGCCATAAGTATCTTCCAGCTTGTGTATAAAAGCCTTCACTAGTAAAACTAGGCTTTCCTCTGTCTCTTCTTCCCACTAGACTTTGGCACACTCTCTTGCTTCTTGGTGGCTGATGTGCTCTCTTGCTTCTTGGTGGCCGATGTGCTCTCTTGCTTCTTGGTGGCCGATGTGCTCTCTTGCTTCTTGGTGGCCGATGCGCTCTCTTGCTTCTTCGTGACCAATGTGCTCTCTTGCTTCTTGGTCGATGAATTGCTCTCTTGTTTCTTATCAGTTGAATCAATATCCTTTTTGTTGCTTGAGCTTCCCTCTTGCTTCTTATCACTAGAATTGCTCTCCTGCTTAATGGCAGAGCCGCTTCCCTTCTTTCTTCCAGGCTTCTTAGATTCCGAGTTCTCAATGGCAGGCTTCTTAGTGTTTGAGTTATTGCTCTCTTGCTTCTTGATGGCTGAGTTGATTGGTGTTGTAACCTTTCTAGTAGCTGAGTCAATGGCCTCTGGTTTCTTGTTGGATGAACCAGGCTTGCCCTTAGCTGAAGAAGAGCCATTTGTGTTGGATTTCTCACCGGACCGAGAAGCACCACCCCTTTGTTTTCCAGACGAACTTTCAGTCCTAGGGGCCAAAGTTCATCAGAACTCAGATTTCAGGTTAATTTCAGCCAAATTCATTCTAACCAAGAGCTTCTATATTTGAGAGAGAGAGGGGGTGGAGATGAAAATTGCAAAATTTCAATCATAGGATCGGGACAAACATTACCAAAATTAGGATTGATTAGCAGTAATTTGGTTCATATGGATAAAGGAAAATCAGCAAGAAGAAAATGCTACTTTGTCTAAATTTTCAACAGCATCTCAACCAAATACAAGAAATCAGTTTCAGGGAACAAAAAATACCCAACTTTCAGTTGATCAAAACAAAAATTTCACAAATCCACAAAGTAAAACATGCAGAAATTCAGCCAAGAAGGGCTAGACATGGATGGGAACCACTATTCCGAGTCCGACAATAATTGAATCCACAAATAATGCTGATAGTTATCCATCAAGTAAAATCTTCTCTTACCTTTTTACTG
Organism: Amborella trichopoda; assembly: GCF_000471905.2. The sequence continues at coordinate 2,872,249 of NW_006500327.1, forward strand.
GAGCTTCTGTCTTGACCTCTTTGACTGAAGAACCTGCATTCTTCTTTGACCTTTTCCGAGGAGGCCTGATCAAAATCCACAGAGATGCCATTAAAAGAAAGCTAGAGAAATACCAATGACAATTGAGTGGAATTTCTATTTTCAAATCCAAAAAAGAAAAACAGCATAAAAAAAATTGTCCAATCCTTCAGAGAACAACCATGAGCTGACAGCAAGAGCAATCCTTCAGAGAACTTTTTCTTTAATCGAGAGAGAATAGCAAATTATTCTACTTAGCAGCACAGTCCTATGTCCATTTACTGCAAGCATGAATGGACCAGCTTGAGAAGAGAAATACAGTGGGGAAAAGCTTATGAAAAGGGACTCATCATAAATATTCAGAAGTTGAAAAGACTAAAATGAAACAGTTATCGACCTGGTGGCATAGATTTCAGAGCTTTCAGATTCAACCAATCATTTCGACTTTGAATCCCCTACCTATTAAGAAACTAGTTTTTTTTTTTGATAAAAGTTAACATAAGTAACTACTATTGAACAACAAATATGTACGATGAAATTTAGGTAAGTTAGAGAAATTCAAAACATGTTTGGGTCCCATCAAGCTACAGGATTTTTAGGAATGGCTTCTAATTAAGACTGTAGCTGGTGGTGGATGTGAGAGAGAAAAAGGACCACAACATCTCATAGTTCAGCAGCAGGAGATGTAATGAAGTAAAAAAGTACTAAATGTTTGGATGGAATGGAAATGCAGGGGTGGCCAAGGAGGTCAGGGAACCTTCGAGAACCAGTTAGTAACCTCATGTTTTCTTTCTCCACCGACAACCAAGATGCTTCAGGACTACAGTAGTATGCATGAAACGCATTAAGAGTACCAAATGGAAAGATGGGTAAACAATGCAAAATGAATGCAGGGGAACCTCATGCTAGCCTTATTTTACCCATCAACAATATTTTTGAAAATGTTGCAATCGTTTATAATGCTGGAAGCCCCCTTATAAAGTCGTGCTGTTTCAAAAGAAGTATTACTTTGGCTAAAAAAGAAAAAGGAAAAAAAAACTTGTGTACATCTTTGTATCAAGCAATGTTATAAGCCCCTCTCATTTTTTGTATACGCTTATTTGACTAAGGTTAGCTTATTTTTTGCCGAGAGGCCCAGTATGTTGGCGCTCTCTCTGGACCCTTGCACTTTTTCTTCTCTTTCAATAAAACAGTTAACATTATCAAAAAAAGAGAAAAGGGAAAAAAAATATGCCATTTTTTCAAAATGAAAATGTTGAATGGTACACCACAGATAGCATGAAGACTTACGTTACAGGAGATGCATCAAGAGATGTAACAGCAGTTGCCGGTCCCTGCTAGCATATTGGAACAAGTCACAAGAGGTCAGCTATCAGGCAGAACCCAAATCAAAATCCAGAAGGCAAGTACAAGAGGCGAGGGCTATACCGCTTCAGGTTCAGCATCAGCTTCAACTAATTCCCAGCGCTCCTTTTCAAGCTTCAGTACTTCGACGTCACCATCAGTATATGCTACCTATAAAGCATTGAGAACTATCACATCCACAACAGAAACAAAGTAGAAGTAATTAATGCTCAGTTTTACAATATCAACCAACTTACCGTATGCTTCTTTTTCTCCGAATCAAATGACTGAACAATACCCTCATAGAACCTGCAACAAAAGTTATACAAGCACATGAGTTGCATCATAAGGAGCGATATTCTAAACTATTTCTACAAATATTGATATAAACTTGGGTAAACATGGAAAAGCATGCCATTATCAAATAAAGACATAATATAGGGGAGAGATGAAAAGATACTTAAGCCAAATGTATACGGACCCAAATCTGCTAGCTATTTTGGATGAGAAGCAAAATAATTATCTTGTGGGGGACTTGGACACATTTGATTATTGCATGTTTTAACACAAATTAAAAAATGTGTCAATTTCATGCCAAAAAATGGTGTGCAGAAAAATTCTACCAACTAGAATTTTTTTTGGCTCGCTATTTTACGACTTCGAGTTATCAGGGCATCTCTCTGTCACACCCAACATCCCTTGATAATGGGAAACAAGAGAAAAACTGAGAGAAGGGTTCACAGGAGCTCATGCTCTCTCTCTCACAGAGATATGCTACGATCCTTCTCCTTATCCAAAACCCTGGGAATAGAATCACAGGAGCTCTCTCTCTCTCTCTCTCTCACACACACAAACACACACACACACACACACGCACACACATCAAAATCAGCTATCACATGCACCATCATTCCACTCGAAACTCTAGGAAATAGAATCACTTCTTTCTTAAAACTCAAAATCAGTGGTGAAATGCTATTCTTTGATACCCAATAACCTGCCTCCCCAAAAATCAAAATCAGCTGGATATGCTACTTCTTCCTCGAAACCCTGAGAACTGGAACCAGAAAGGTACCCTCTAAACGAAAGATCCGTTCTAAACGAATCTTTGAGGGGGGGGGAGAGAAATATGAAGTCTTACCTGTTATATAGAACAAGGGAAATAGAGAGATCCTGTATAGATAGACAGAGAGAGGGGGAGAGATTCTGCTTGTGGGGTTTGAATAGAGAGAAATAGAGAATTTCTGCTTCTAGGATCTAAAGAGAGAATTCCTCCTCTAGAGAAAATAGATGTGTTGGGCAAGGTGAGAGATTCCTCTACTTCAGGATATATTCAAGAGAGAATGGGTCTAGAGAGATGAACGTTTGCAGTAATTAGGACAATTTCACCCAATTCAAAACCCCCATTTTACCAGTTACTTCATGCCAAATCTGCCACTTTATGATCCTTCCCTTCCCAAACAATCCAAGAGCAATAAAATAAAATGACAGGGTTTTCCAATTCAGCATGAAAAACTCGTCAGTTTTTTCTATTGAGAAAAATCTTAGATCATGCATCCAAACTGGCCCTATTAATAACTTTTATTGTTGGAGACTTCTGTCGCTATGTGAGATAGGGACAGTAAACACACTACAAAGTAAGGTGCAATGTGATGAACGGAACAAAAACATCAAATCCACATTCTTTGGAAAGGGATGCCAAGAACACACTAAACCAATTAAATAATACTAAAGCCACCACCAGTATACAAACACCCGAATCAATCCTACAAATTACTTTCGCAATATGCCAAAATTAATTTCCAATTACAATCCCACAATAAAGAACAGGATTTCTGAGCACGCAGTCGTCAAAGTTCAGCTTTGGAAACCCAAACAGGAGGGCATATTCGGATTCCTCCTTACAAGGCCAACAAGCTTCAGTGCCCAAGATCTACCCAAACGATTAAAAGCTTTACTCCCACACATCTAAATCTTCACTAGTACCTAGTAGCCTCATGTTTAACCGACTAACCCGCTTCTCACCTCTTCTTTACTTTCTTAAAGTGAAATATTTCACTAAAAACTGTTCTCACCACTAAATATTCACTAAACTACTGCCACTAGTAACCAAACTCAAGATCACCAAGCAAAAAATCAAAGCAAGAACACCAGCCCGAAAAGCCTTTGACCTCTAACACTGCATTTCATCCTAACTCCCAGTTTTGACGATCTACCTCCAGGGTGCGAACCCAACTTCCAGCACATTGCACAGAACAAGACGAGCTTTTAAACATATAAAAGCCTTTTTATATGCAACACTCACACTCCTAAGCATGCCATTGACAAAAATAAGCCCATCCTGTTACTCCACCTCAGTGTTTTTCTGCAGATTAGTCTGCAGGAATGCTGGAGCAGTACCACTTTAGGTGGAATCCACAAGCTTCTATCTTTTACATCTTCACAATAGGTTCCAATGGGTCATAACCACATACTATCAGTCCCACTAATCTATAGAGCCATCAACACAAATCTTCCAACCCTATCCAGTTGGTGAGAAAAAAATTATGATTCTTTTAGAAGGGTTAAGCTAGTAGTATTACTTATCAGCACCTAAATCTGATTTTTGAATGCAACAAGGTCGAGCAAACTATTAATCCAAGAGAACGGCAATCAACTAACTCAAATAAGTCACACCATCTCTGACACAAATAGATCATTTATCAATCAATTAATGAATGGGTCCTCACATCTCCCCCACTTATAGAGTCAAATGAAAACACTGAACTATGTGAAATAAGCCTATCATGAAACAACAGTTTCTCCAAATTGTCAACATCAGAAATTGTATAATCAAGAAATTCTTCACAAACAAATGAATCAGTTCTTCACCAAAATTTACTTTTCAGTTAGTTTGGTGAAAAAAACATTGCAATATACCACTCTGAATTAGTTCCTTACCATAGCAATACTTTATCAAGAAGCCAGCATTGCAAAGAAAAGCTAACGTCCAAAACATAATGAAATCACATATAAAAACTTATATATTGTACTAGTTTGACAATTAATCAAAAACAAAAACAATATGCATGAGGAAACGACAAAAAATTAAAAACTTTTTGAACTTTTCTCGTACAACACAACCAAAATTCCAGGAATCATGGAGACTATCCAAATACTGTCAGCTAGATGACACTATCCAAATGTCAATGAATAGTATAATCAGATAAATGAAAATCCTGATTAGCTTAGCATCTTCCATGTCAAGAAGAAACAAGTCACGTCAAGAATTCAATGCACCGTGGAGGAATTCCAAGGAAACAAATAATACGAAACAACACAAATGTCACCATATCATTGAAATACTATGCCTAGTCCACAGAATGTACGCTGAATTCACCGAGCTACCTTCAACCAAAATCTTAATGGAAGCAGACCTACATAGACATGCCACAAGTAGAAATCTTTTTTCATTTTTGATAATTGCAAACAAAGATCTATTATATTACCTAATGTTTTCATTATTGGACATTAAATAATATTTCAGGAAACAGTACCAGAGGCCAAAATGGGAAGTTCACTACATGAATCAACTGACAGTTCATGGGTCCCCGAACCAATTTTCTTGAAAAGATTAGTTTCTTATTTAACTACTCAGGACTGAACATACAACACATATAACATCTCCAGGAAAAATTACACGTAGAACAAAATGGTTTCTTTTGTTCTTTGAGTGACCATCTTGAATTTTTTTTGTTTCGTAGTTCAGAACTCATGATGCCATTAAAATATGCTTATTGGGATAATTTTCTAAAATTATATTGCTCATAAGACCATGAGAAAAACACAAACGAAAGCCAGAGAAATATGCACAAGGATCCAATCAATAGCAATAGATAAGTAACTGCAAGTCAGCCCTTACTGTTTATCACGTGGCCACCAAACCTTGATCCTTGACCCAACAAGACTCTCGTCAATATCTTTTTCACCATGAACAGCAGGAGTCTACAAGAAAGGAAACAATTATTTCACATATCGTGTAATATATATCATGACAACAACATAGATCCAGTACTAAAACTACGTCGCACAATTACAAATCACAATGAACCAGCCACCAGTTCAACACTAGCATACAGAAGGATTTCATTGTATGAACTCAGTGCTAAATAAAATGGTATCTTTCACCTTCAAAAACATAAAATAAAAACGTTGCACCAAAGCAAAATAGATCTTGAGCAAAATCCTCACAGAATACACTTAATAAGTTGATACAAGAGCACTTGAATACAAAAGCAAAGCAAATGATAGATTATACAAGAAAACTAATATGAAACAAAAAACATTGACAAGATGCTACAGATTCTCCAACAAAATGATGTGAATGATTTGGGCATGAAACAGTTTACAAGTGCAAGAGATAAAATATGGATGGCATGACCTGATATGTCATGCTCATCCTGCAGTAAGATTCTCACAGAGACATCCAATATAGAATGACAGATGAAATAAAACTGAAAAAAGTATCATATTATCATAGCTACCCAATGTATATAGATAAACAGAAAAAGGGAAAGTCTGTGTCTGTGCGTGTCTGCATGTGTTATGGTTGTGCTGAGAAAGCTAACTAATAAAAAGTCATGCTGGCTCATTATCACAAGAATAATAATGTCACTGCTAAAACAAAAATGTAATCTCACTAAGCTATGCACTGAGTAAAGGATGGCCCAAAGTTCATTACAAAACCAAAACCAACACACATGACAAACTGGGAGACAAAAACACGTGGCAAAACAATCGAACAATTACTGAACCAGCGATTCGGACTGGAAGAGTGATTCGGATTGGAAGTGTTACCACATCTTTTTCGTTACTTTTCCTTTTTGCTGTTTTTGGGGCATCCGATTGTGTGCGCTCTTTGCTTGCTGATTCAGTTGTTGATTTGGAAGCTGAGTCTAATTTCTGCAGTACCAAAAGAAATAAATAGGGATCTCCAAAGGCATATTACACTCTATATCAATCACTATTACAAATGCACTCTTCATGATGAAGACAAAACAAACGAAATCAAAACCACCTTGGAGCTCGAATCGCCAGCTGGTTTCTTCTCCTCACTGCTCTTATCATTACTTTCCTTCTTACTTGCATTTCCTTTTTTATTTGAACGCTTTGATGTCTTCACTACAGGATGAGCATCACCTTCACTTTCTGCTTTGGACTTCATTTTGGGTGCCTTGTCAACAGGATCTTTAGGTAACTTTGATTTATCTCCACCATGATCCACCGTAGAAGTTTCCTTTGCTTCACCAGGTGTGACTGAGACATCAGATTCTAATTTATTATCATCTTTCTGGCTAACTTTTGACCTGCGTCGCGTAGGCCGAGCCATCTCTGAAGGCAAAGCCTCCGTTGCAGGCGATGGAACATCTGCAGTTTCATTGTTGGATCTTGATGGAGAAGGAAGTTGTGGCTTCTTCACTGTTACAGAAGAAGCTGCCGCTTCCTTGCCCTGTGGAGCGTCAGAAGGAGCATTTTCCGAACCCTTGCTCTGCCGCTGCCTTTTCCTCTTGGAGGGTTCGACATCTTCCTTTTCATTAGCAAATCGAGTATCCTCAGAGGCATCAGATGAAGGGGACAATATGCTGGGCTTCCGTCCCCTCTTTTTCTCAGTAGTTTGACTACGAGGAGATTCGAGCTCGGTGCTCTTTCGAGGGTCCAAAGTTTCCTTCTTATTTTTGGTTGTTGATGAAGTACCACGGTGAGAACGATCAGCCTTCAACTTAGGAACCTCAGTATCCACAGGTGTGTCTTCCTCAGTAAGTTTAGCAGTGCCATTACTCATTTTATCCTTGGAAGTTATGTCAACGACACCCGTTTCTTCATGATGTGCAGGCTCACCTTCCTGCTTTTCCGGACCCTAAAGCAAAGAAACAAACAGTGTTAAATAAATAATAACATTTCCCACAAGAGAACAGCTCAAAAAGAAAAACAAAAATCATTACGATGAGAAATCTGAAGCTTCAGTAGAAGTGCAAAAGAAATTTTCTTTAGGACTTACTGGGTGAGGTGCCGGAGGCGGCTCTAGCGTACCGCTAGATTCCGATTTCTTGCACTCATCTGTCTGCAGTAAATACCAGTCCAATGACCAAGAAAATTTAGTTTTATAACATCAAAAATCACATATAGGCTCTATTACATAATCATACAGTGGCCACATGTTCCATAAGGGCATCACTGAAAGCAAAAAAACGTGCACACCAAGAAACTGATAAAGCTGTACATCAACAGAGCATCCATAAACAAGAACGAGGTCTCCAAACAAAAATCTCATAAAAAGAGGTAAACTATAAGTACTGAAGTGGTGAATTCTGAAAAAAGGTAATCAAATGCTCTCATAAACGATGAACCAATGTGGCAAAAACAAAGCACTGATGAAAACAATCTTGAACCAAAGCAAGGTGCAAAAACTCTCTAGTTGCAGGACATTCTAAGTACACCCAAAATAAAAGCAGCTCTTATTCTCAAATACAACCCAAAAGGATGTAGGAATTTTCAGTAGCAGCTAAAAAGAAATTTGTATCACATCGCTCTTGAACACCCTTCCTAAATTTGGAAGTATGCTGATATTTTATTTACCAGGAAAAAAAGGTGGATGATCATAACTCAACTACCTAAACTACTAAACATAATAGATCTGTAATGTGTCCTTCAAAATGTCAGAATTTGAAGGTGCCACTTTTTTACGAGTGTGTATGCAATATTGCCATCAATTACCATTGTTTCTCAATAACTGTAAATACCAAGTTAATTACATGGGAAATATCAGTAATGAATTCCATCAAGAAACCACATAGCTGGATTATCAAGGTCCCAGAATATGAGGAAAATTCTTCAGCAGAGGTAAAGCTTCACAAACCAAGCTCCTTAAGCTCCAGCATGAGGAAAGACCAGACATTTCTCACTAAAAAATGAGCAAACGAGAATAGAAGTAGCACGAGTAGCATTGGGTAATCCCCAACATTTTGTAACTTAGACATCCATCACAATCAAATCTGCATCCTTTAAAACCTAGTATTGTTCTGCATCTCTTCCTGTCAGCACCCCTGACAAACATAGTGCTAGGAAGACAGGCAATAACCCTTCAGTATATTCCAAAGGTGGCTGCAGATAGCCCCACAACTTTCTACCAAGTTCCTTGAGCATAATGGGAATGGCTGATATTGTATTTTTCCTTCTTTAATATCATGTGCCATTATCATCTCAAAATCATGAAGGTTCCTTGGACATAACATGATTGAATTTATAATAGTCAAACGTCACAAGATGAACTAGTTGATACTACAAACATTCTCACATAAATATCTCTCTTAACTCAATTTAGTGGAGTTTCCATTAGTATGAAATAAGTCATGCCAAGAAATAGAAGTAATCACAATATCTAAGTTTCTAAATTAACATCGGAACCACCGTACTTCTACTGATCCACAACAAGTAAAAAGCCAACCAAATAAGGAAGTCATGAATATCCAGTTTCAGAAACAAAACACTCATCCAGATGCGAGAGAGGAGCTTCTCGAATTTCAGAAATGCCTAAATATTGGTTTCTATTATTCGCAGGAAACAGACAAGTGCAACATTGGGTTGCTAGCAAATGCCAAAAGAGTGATTTTCTTATTATAGTGAAATAAGAAAGCGATCCATACCAAATTCTGATCAGAGGAATTTGGAACTTTAGATGGTTGCTCCATAACTTCGGTGAACTCAGCAGATGAGATACCCAATTCCTCCAATGCCTTATCCATGTATGGATCAAGCTTACCACGACAGTTACTGATAACTTTCTTTGCCAACTTGGATGCAAAAGATGAAGCATTCTGAAACAAAACAAAATTAGGAAAGATTAGTTGCAAATCTAACTAAGAAAGTAACAATACAACAAGAAAGAGCAAGTAATTTACCTGTTTTATCTTCATAAGACAATTTAGAAGAGCAGATATTAGTTCAAAAGAGATGTCTTCACTCTCCTCCAACACAAGCGTCATAACCGTCGCCATGGATGTGAACACGTTTTCTGGATGGTCCTCCCTGAAATCAAAATATAATAAGCCAATAATACTAAAAAAAGCCCACTATGCACATAAAACACAGAATATTGAAATAGAAACTCCTGAACAAACAAACCCAACCCAGGCATGTAGATTTATATGGGAAAACAAAGGTAAAAGTGGAACTCTCCTAACCATCCAAAAGATTTTCTTCCACTTTTATCTGACCCCACCAATCGTAAAGGATGATTATCCTCATGTCATTAGATATGCAAGTGCAAAGACACAAATCACTGAAGTTTGCCAAGCATCATTGAAGAGACCCCTATGCCCACGTGCTTAAAGGCAAATAGCAAAGAGGGTTCCCTCACCAGGGAGGGATATCAGGGAGAATTCTCTCTACTCTGAGGATTACTTTCCCTCCATTAACTTACCCTCTTGATTTCTTATTGGGAGCATATAGTACGTTCTCCCTAGAGATGATACTGCCACCATCCTTCCTACAGAAGGTCCTGTGCAGCAGTTGTTGGAGGGTAGAGATGGAAATTGTGCTCTCGTATTGTACAAACAAACAGTACAAGGTGTCTTTTATGGAGAATCACAATCCAACACGGGAGGTGACCAAGAGCATCCTTCCTATAAACCTATGATTCCCCTTTTTTATTTTTCATTTCCGTGTCAATTCTTCAGGTCTCACGCCATTTACATTGCAACCTTACAAACTTAACTAAAAGCCTCCATCTCTGTTAGTAATAATGAGATCCAACACAAACATGTCTATTGCATTTAATGGTATTGACAATAAAAATTCAGATAATCCTTCCAACAAACAAATATCAGTTTGGATCAAAAAAAATTTGAGTTATCATCTTAGATTGACAAAGAAATAAGTATCATACGGTCAAAAGAAAAAGAGAACAAATAAAAGAATGCAGAGAATATAAACCAAAATAAGTACTTGTGATTGTACATAACTGTTGCAAACTAATTCCAAACCGAAACCACTCAGCAACAAGAAAGCTCAGAATATCCATATTCATCTTTAAGAAAATTTAAAGCTCTCAAATTCCACACAGAATGTACTCTTGATTCACAGATAGCACATCAAAGCCGCCAACATAGTGGACATTCGTTCTGTAGTGAGTCATCACAGGCTTGACAGCAAATGCCGAACAAGGACATTTATTCATGACTTGGGGGAGAAATGAGAAGAGATTTTGGGGAGGCAAGATGTATCTCAAAACCAAGTTTATAAAATTTGATGAATGGCTTCTGGAATATAAATGAGAGAACAGTGAAGGATGTAGTTTTCCATAAGCAAAGTGAGGGAAATGGACGAGTGCAGAAACTTAATTTTCAAAGAATAATGATCAGGAAAAAAACTTCCAAGGATGAGAAAGGATGCCTTTGTAAACCACTAGTTCACAACAAAAAACTGTTCATCTAGATCAGGAATCTCGATGGAATCAAGAGGACGGTACTTGGGAATAACAACATCATAAAATCAACATGAGAAAGGTATATGGTGGACTTCAGGAGGAGTTTCCCCAACTCAAGTTTTAAGCAATTAGGTATACACATTTTTCTATATTTTTGTCTTTGACATTGTTAGAGCTGAAATCAATAACATACTTGAAAGAGCAGCCTAAGATACAAAAATATATAAAAACATACCCAATGATATCGAAGCAAATATATAGTAGACACAAAAGTTAGAAGGACAAATCATTTTAAAACCATAACTGAGAAAGGAAAGGCCATACCAACACACTACAGAATAAAATTCATAACTGAGAAAGGAAAACAAAGAACATAGAGTAACAAAGAAAAAGGTAATAGATGCCACCTTATGGTTTCCAGGAAATGCTGAAACATCTCAACAATCAGGGCATCACATTCAAGGTCCAGCATCACAACACATGACCTAACCTTCGCTAAAGTTTCAAGAATTGAAACCCGCCTATTAAATGATGGAGAGGACTTATCAGAGAGATCTTCAAATGATGCAACAATCATCTGGAAGACCTCCTGCAACAAATAAATAAATCAAGATTGTAATCCCCAATCAAAAACTCAGGGGCATCTGAAAGCCCAAAATAAAAGCCTCACAAAACAACAACCATATATAAGATTTTAATAATACAAAAAGAGCAAGTCAAGTGACCTTCATCAAGTCGTCTCCATAAGGAGCTTCTGGGGCTGTTATTCTTGTGATCTCACTGATACACGAGGCAACAACAACTCTAATAGTTTTGTCTGGATGTTTCAAAAGCTCTGAAGTAACCAATGCATTTGTTGATGGAACGAGCGCATCTGACATAGACTTAGAAGGAGACTGTTCTGCCCTTGACAGACAAAACTCTACTTTCTGCAAAAGATGATCAGCAAGTTAATGAAACCAATAACAAAAATACATAAATTTAAAACAATGTATTTATGATATGCCTGCCAAACTGTCTATACACCAGGCATGAAACACAAATGAATCAACAAGTTCCATTTTCCTAATTGGATCAATATCAACAAGTACAGTTTTATTTTTTCCTTTTCACCGAGTTAACATGAAGAAAAAGCTGATTCAACCAGTTTCAGAAGTGTTGTAAAACTTCAGCCCCACCTAACAGATGGTTCAAACCATATCTCACAAGAACAAACGAGGGAACCCAGCAGAATCCTTATTAAGTATTAGAGAATCTATTAAATCTATCGTAATAACATGCTTGGACTGGGCCTGCAAACCCAACCTCAACAGAAAAGAAAGGCCCATACAGTACACCAGAGAAGAATTAGAGCAGGTAATGCAGCCCTCAAGGTGCGTCTGCAGGGGGGGCGGGCGGGCGGGAGGAAGGGGTGGAGGAGCGGTGAGTTGAACCCTTGATCATCCCTTCCTTCAATCCTTCATAATATACCATCATTGGAAACCCTTTTCCATTGTATATTCTAATCTATAGGATATGAATAACTACTGCATATGAAAGTAATAGGATCAGGAATTGCACTTTAGAAGCTATTCAAGCATCAAAGCATGCAACATTAGGGCTTCGCAGCGAGCAAACAAAAAGTTCAAGAGTCCTTTGCTCGTTATGCAAAGCATTCTCAAACTTTTGCTTTGCATAGCACAGACAAGTTTAAGAGGGCTTTGATGTTGCAAATTGCTACACTAGGGGGCCGCAAAGAACTCTTTCTTGCATGATAATCAAATGCATTGTTCCCAACATTGACAAGTGGTATCAAGGCTCACACTAAGAAAAAGGAGACAACCATATGGGATCCCTGTCTCTAGTTCCTCAGGCACTACAAGGGGTACAATCAGCATCCTTATCATTATCCTTAACCAGTAAAGGTAGTCCATTTAAGAATCTAATGCAGTTCACGGCACTGTTGCAATTAAGCCTCAAACTTACACATCATTGGATGTATTTACCATATGTATGCATAACATATAATTGGATTTATCTTTGAAATTAATATAAGCAATAGGCTAAAGCTAATGAAGCATTCCATCAAGCTACTGCTCACTTTGGAGATGCATACCCAGATTAAAAGACATGCACCACAATATAACATGTTAAACCCTTAATAAACAATCTCCTGCATCTTCCATTATAACAAACTTGCAGGCTTTTAAATGTAAACAGGCTAAACAAAAGGAGCAATATTTACACATAAAGGGAACTCAATAACAGATGTACCATGCAACCCATTTACTGAAGATGCTCATACCAAGAAAATCCTAAGACATATAATCAATAAAATCAACCGCATCCGACTAAATGTTTCAAACTGAAGATAGAAAACGTTAAAGGAAATCAAAATTCCCTGATGAATGTCATCACTGGTAAACGATTCCATTCAAACAAATATGTTTGCATGCAAATGATATGTATAGGGGAAGATAGAGAGATGGAGGGGGATTCGCATGCCATGCAGTAACATAATTCGGAGCAAATGAACAATGAAAACTAAAAGCACAAAGAGAAACATCGAAAGGACACATTATGCATTTAAATGGGTCTTTTGCATACAAATAGAAGACGAACACACACAATGAAACATAGAAATGAAAAACACAGATAGAATCATATAAAGGGAACCTGAGACATACATAATAGAGTTCATTCCAGCTAGAAACAAGAAACACAGAAAATACACCTAGATTTAGCTATTTCCAATATCCAAAGCCAGCAAAACAAACATAAACCATGAAACACAAAAGCCTTACCTCCAAAAGTGGGAGGAGCTCAGAAGGATCAGAAGGAAGCTTCTCAAGCTTCTTCCCGGCCTCGAGAAGCTGCTCCTCCAACTCGTGCTCTGTAGTTGTCATCTCTACTCAACAAAACCCTAAATCTCCAAGCTCCCCTAAAAAGAATCAACAACCATTTCACCGAACACCTCAGAAGCCAAACAAACCTTTGAAAAAAACCCTAAAAGCCTAGCACAAACAGCCTGCGACACTTCTACGGCAATAAGGAGGAACAACCACTGCAGAAACCCTAGGAAAAGGAAATCGAAAGAACCCTAAAAAATGATGAGACAAAGGTGAGGAAGAAAGCAATGCAAGGTAAACTTTTATAGCGTTTTTCCTCCTCATATGCAGGGATTTTTCTCTGGCATTTTAATGAAATACAATGAATGGGGAACGGAGGGAGAAAAGGGGATGGAAGGAGAGAGAATAAAGAGGAAAATGAGGGAGAGTGACTGTTTTAGAGAGAAAAAATGAGAGAATTCGATTTATTGAGGCGTTTTTGAGAGAATCCACAGATCCGCCCGGATTCCGCTGGGTCTATGGAATGTAATTCAGGGAAAGCTTTGAAATCCGGTGTAGTTTTGAATTTTGTTTTGGTTTTTATTTTCGGCTTTTTTGGTGTTTTAACTAATTAAAAAGTGATTTTTTTGTGTATATATTGCTAATATTTCCCAATTTGATGTTTCTTAGTCTATTTACCATGTGACCTGTTTGAAATATGGTTCTTCCGAGGTTGGGGAGAATGCAGGATGAAGATATAGAAGTTTCGAAAATACAAAACTGTGTCTACGAAAATAAAATAGTTAAATCGCTATTTTGTTTGTTGAAAATCGATATGTACATACGAATATATCTAAGTAATTGTCTCTTGTTTATCTTTTTATAAAACATTCTAATTCACACAGAATAACTCAATTTTTAAAAAAATCAGTTTTCTGTCTGAAACCAAAAATATCGGTGCATTTTACCATTTTTCTTGATCAGATTGGTAATCGAGATTATTAAATATAATCTATTTTTGGATTATGTACCCAAAATATGATAGTTTTAAAGAATTTCAATTTTTTAAAGTCCAGAACAAGATTTATAGAAGCTATTATTGTAAATTGCCTCGAGCGGATCAAGTAACATTAGTTATTAAATTACTCTCCCTTATTTTGGATCTCGTGCCCAAGATACGACAATTTAAACAATTTTAGATGTTCTAAGTTTGGAATCAAGAATGACGGAGGGGCGCCTTTAACGGATCAATTAACTGTAAATCGATGACTTCCCTTTTTCCCGATTTCACGTCCAAAACACGACAAATTTAAGGACTGTTAGTTATTCCAGTTATGGAATCAAGAATAATGGAGGTTATGGTTGTAAGTCATTCTTGAGCGGAACAAGTGGCAAATCAGTAAATACAATACTTTCAAAAAGTTCTAGGCGGGTCCTAGGCGGCCTGAGGGTCCAGGCCACCCAATGCCTAAGCGGGTACCCAGATGGCCTAGTTGAATCCAAAAAGGATTCTATAGTTATATATTGTATAAAATATAAGAATTAGATATTTAAGGCACATCATAATTAAAATTATACTACATATTAGCACACCCTCCATAAACATAACCATATGTTGGTCCATAATCCATATCCAATTAAAACTTAAAAGTTACCATTCATAGTTCAGTAAAAGTTTAAAGTTTAATAATTATTCAACATTCATCATTCATCATCAGAAAAATTAGGGTCAGCTGCATTAGCATCATATTCATTGGAGTCGTCACCCTCCTTGACATATTGGTCGTCCTCCTCCGTCTCTTCTGAATATGCCTCTTCTTCCTCATCTTCCTCCTTCACCCTCATTCTCTATGCAGAAGATCTAGTGGCCCTGGGAGGTTCAGCTAATGTCCCTGAAGCATCTATGATCATGTCTCATGTCAATCATTTATGCACATTGACCTCATCATCATCAACTAACCACTCCATCGCATTGACAATATTTTTTGATCTGATATGTCTCTCTTATCTCTCTTAACAAACATATCCTTCAAGAATCTATTATACTTGACATAGGCTAAATCATGAAGCCTGTTTGATCTAAGCATGTTCCTTCTCTTTGTATGAATTTAACAAAATCAAATGAAACTAATTAAAAGCTATAGTTCATGTATTACTAATACAATTATATAAATTACCCTTACGACATTACCCCATCAAAAGTACTCAAATTGCACTTACAACCGGATAAAGAAGTGGTTAAGTTTAAGATCTGAATGACCAACTTTTGTAAATTTGGAGAACTACAGCCTTGTTGGCTCCACCAATTGGTTACAAATATATAGAATAAAATCATAAATAAATAATAGAACTATAAAAATGAATCTTGATTACTTGAACTTGAACTTAATAATATTATTACTACAGTACTTGGATCAATTTTGATCATTTGCCTCATCGCCATTGGACTCCCAAAAGCCTTTAATGAGCATTTATAATTTATCGGCTCATCAGCGAATATAATATCATGGATATCAAGATAAGGGACTAACACATCTACACAATTATGAAATCCAATCATTTGTGTGTATATCATTGTCAACATAAAAAAAACTGTGTTCAAATAATAACTAGCTGCATGCAATGGCCGTTGTAGCTGCCTACCCCACTTTTCTCTGTAAACAATAGGTCATATGTTCTTCTATCTTTGTTGAAGCTTAAGCTCTGAGCTTTAATGGCGGATGGAAAGTAAAGTGACCCATATGTCAAACTTTTTCAATAACAACATTATAGTGTCTTTGATGATTTCAAGCTTTAGCACGACCCATTTTAATGACCATTTAAATCCCCATTGTCAAAGACTAAGATTAGTTAACCTAGAGATAAAAAATCATTGTCTCTCTTTCAAATATATGCGGGACAGTCAAACATGCATAAAAAAAAATAGATTATGGATAATAGATAATCTTAATATATGGAAAACCTAGAAATACCTTTATTCAAATTTTTAAAAATCTAAATTTTAAAATTTAGTTTTATCAAACATACCTTTAGGGATTTTAGATATTTTAATTTTTGAATTAGGAATAATGGAGGGTAGTATGGCAATTGCCTTGAGCGGTTCCAGTAACCGCATATTATTGAATTATATTTCCCTTTTCCCAATTCCACAACAAGTACACGACAATTTTAAGGAACTTTAGTATCCAATTCTGAAATCAATAATTATGGAGTTTATTGTAGTAAATCACTACAAACGGAACATGTGACAAATCGCTAAATAATGTCTCAATGTTTTAGGATCCAAACTCTTAATGCAAGAATTTTATAGAAAGCGAGTGTCAGTAGTTCATAGTAAAAGACCACATTACTGTCATGACCACAATCATATCAAATTACTGCAAATTACTAAAATGCCCTATCGAACTTTGGGTTCTGAAACTACAACACGAGATCAAGGCAATAAAGCTTTACCTAGTGTGGAATTGGAAATAATGAATGTTAGTTATTTTTGGAAAGTAACAATTCAGTTCTTCGGAAAGCTTGTCGGTCACGGATTAGGTCGTTCCGTGCCATTGGTAGCCTAAACGTAGGTTGATCTCTCTGGTTCCCCTCCCCCTTTCTAATTCCTCCAAAAAGTGATTGTAGTTCTCCTCCATCTCTCGGCCTCCAGGGTGGAAGTAGAGCTATAGGTATTCTCAAGTGGAGCAAGGGGCAAATCGGTAAATACTATGTCATGTTTTGGGTCCGACTCTCAAAAGACTAGAAATTTAAAGAAGCAATAAGAAAGGGGGAATTTTTGTCATGTCCATGATCAGATCAAATTATTGTAAATTACTAAATAACCTCTCTAACTTTGGGTTCCAAAACCGAAACATGAAGTCAAGGCAATTAGGTTTCATGTTTTTGGCCTAAAGACAAATCATGGGGGTACTTTAGTAAATTACTTTGATTGCATCAAGTAATATGGATTATGAAATACACTCTTTTTTATAGATTCATGATCAATAATATAGTTGTTTTAAGGATTTTCCCTTGTTTTAACTATGGAAACGAAAAATTATGGAGGGTATTATTATAAATTGCCTCAAGCAGATCAAGTTATCGCAGATTATTAGTTACATTTTCTTATTTGGGATTTCTTGTCCAGAATAAATTTTTTCAAGAATTTTAAATGTTCTAATTTTGGAATATAATAGAGGGTAATATTGTAAATTGACTCGAGCAGATCAAGTAGTGGGTAATTGTTAAGTAAAACTAATCTTTTCCCAATTCCACAACTACAACACGACAAATTCAAGAAATTTAAGTTATCCAACTCTTGAATCAATAATAATATTGTAGTAAATCACCGAAAACGGAATATGCGGCAAATAGCTAAATAGTATCTTAATGTTTCGGGATTGCAACTCAAAATGCAAGAATTTTAATTAAGGTAGTTGGCAGTAGCCTATAATGAAAGAAGATATTATTGTCATAGCCACCATACGACCAACTTACTACAAACTACTAAAATGTCCTATCGAACATTGGGTTCTGAAACTGCAGCAAGAGATCAAGGCAATCAAGTTTTACCCAGTTTAGAATTGGAACGAGCGAATAGTAGTTATCACTAAGTCATTCTCGAGTGGAACAAGTGGCAAATCAATAAATACTATGTCGTCTTTCGGGTTCTAATCTCAAAACACATGAAATTTAACACAGTAGTTGTTTATAGGTCAAGAACTCATAAAAGGAGGGAATTTTTGTCATTGCCACGGTCAGATCAAATAATTGCAAATTACTAAATACGCTCACAAACTTTGGGATCCAAAGCTGAAACAAGAGATCAAGGAAATTAAATTTCATTTTTTTTAGCCTGGAAACAAACATGGGAGCACTTGAGTAAATTGCCGTTATTGAATCAAGTAGTCGGGATTATGAAATACACTCTTTTTTTGGATTCCTTATCTACATAACAAATTTAAGGATTTTTCCTTGTTTTAAGCAAAGAATCGAAAATTATGGAGGGTGTTATTGTAAACTGCCTCAATAAAATCAAATTATTGTTTAAATAAAATCCCCTATTTCAAATTTCATGCCTAGAATAAATTAATTTTTGGAATGTTGATGCTCAAATTTTGGAATTACTAATAGTGAAGGGTAGAATAGAAAATTGTCTCGAGTGAGTCCAATAACTTTAAATAATTAATTTATGCTTCCCTTTTCCCAATTCCAGAACTAGAACACAATAAATTTAAAGAAATTTAGTTTCAATTCTAGAATAAATAATAATGGAGTTTATTGCAATAAATCACCACAAATAAAACATGTGGCGAATCGCTGAATAATATCTCATCATTTCATGATCCAAACTTTGAACAAAAGAATTTTAAAGAAAGCAAGTGTCAGTAGCTCATAATAAAAGAAAACATTATCTTGATAGCTACAATTAGATCAAATTACTTCAAATCACTAAAATGCCCTATTGAACATTAGGTTCTGGTACCGCAATACGAGATAAAGGTAATCAAGTTTTAACCAGTTTGAAATTGGAAAAGAGTGGTAAATATTGTAAATATTTATAGTATAGAGTAAGTTGTGGCAAATTATTGGAGCAAATTACATACAGACATTTTTAAGGGGGTCAATTATCAAATGGGTAATCATTTGCCTAAAACTACAAGAACACCCGCCCTCTTGCGGCATTTTTTTGAGAAGTTGCCCTCATGCCCGGCGTTAAGTACGCTACTCTTTGTTTTCCAGTACTTCAAATATCGGAGCTAACCACATCATACTCTCTCTCTTGCTGCCTCTCTCCCACCCAAACTCCCTCTTTCCATCTTCCGCTTCTCACTCTCTCTCTAACCAACAAACCCATTTGCACACCTTCTCTCTCTCTAACCAACAAAACCAAGAGCTCTTCCCCGTCTTTGCAAAACCCACTTTTCTTACTTTCCTTGCAGCCCACCTTTTGCAATTCACTCCCCCATCCAAAAGTTTATCTCTTTTACAGAAAGGCCCAACTTTTCACGGTATCTTGCATCTACCCAAAGCCAGAACCTCTCTATCTCTTTAAAAGTAATGAAATATAAGTAGTTGCGTGATACAACGATAATTTTCTTGACAACATTATTATCCAAGCCAATTCTTCTTCTATTTTTTCTTTCTTTTGTTCTTTATTTCATTTTTGTTTTTTTAAGTTGTTGGGGGAGGGGGTTGGGGAGACAAATATATGTCAAGTGTTCAACCCCCAATCAATATTTGACTATATACCCTAACCCTCTATGTGCAAATACATAAGCCCCAAATTCTAGCTATCATGTAAAAACCCCACAATGTGGTTTTTGTAAAATGTATGTTGAACCAAAACACTAATAAATAATAATAATAAAAGAGTATATCCCTTTCACTTTCTCTCTACCCCAAATCTCTCACTCCCTCTCGCATGCAATAACGATCATGACTTCTATTGTCCTTATAATAGAAAGCATGCAAACCTTCTTCGAGGTCGAGGGGGAGAGAGAATTTTGTAAAGGCCACATTCGTAATGGAAAAACCTGCAAGCATTATCTAAGGTTATGGAAAGAGAGAGGCTACAATACTTGGTTGTTAGTTTCTCCTCTCATCTACACAAAAACTTGCAAGCCGTATTCAGCTTCCCAATTTTGTGAGGTTGGTTATTATCAATTAGTGGGCAAAATGCTCGTAGAGCAACATGTCTTCTCCTTTACTTCATAAACCTCAAAAGCACCCTTGGAATCAAAGTGATGGAAGAATTATAAGTTTGTGCATGAATTTTGCACCGATTTTTTGCATTTTCTTGAAGCAATGCAATATGAGCTCTAATTTAACTGAGGGAATCCAAGCTTTGCTCATTGACATTATAAGCTTTAGATGCTTGATGATGGGGATTTCAACAATGTCAATGAGCAAAGCTTGAATTCCCTCAGAATTTCTAAATTTTATGCAACCTATAAGAGAATATTATAAAACTCTCATCCAAGGGACAATACCGTGGTTGTCTCTTGTCCCAGATGAACAAACCCAATTAAAAATTGAGTCATTGATCTTTTCCAAAGTCTTGTTTCTATGAAGTAGGGACAATATTTTATCAATTATATTAGGTTTCTATTTCAAGATCAAATTTTCGACTCTCAATAACTTGTAAATATTTTCTATCATGATAGGATCACCTGAACTAGGAGAAATTAACATAATACTTTTAATAATGCCTATCATTTGACCCGATTTATCCAAATAATTAACCCAATATATAAATCAATTAGAACTCAAGTTTTTGTTGTAGTTTCATGTGGAGAAAAATAGACGTTTGAGCAGAGAGACAAAGATAGAGTGAGAGTGAGAGTGAGAGCGAGAAAGAGAGGGAGGGAGGGAGGCAGAGAATGTATTTTAGTTTGGCGTACAAGATGTATGATAGTGAGTAGTGTTAAAAAAAATAGTTTAGTCTAATTGGTATCATCTTAGTTTACTAAACTGAGCGAGCCAACCAGTAGCCCCTTTTGATGTAAATAAAAAAGACACAAAAATTTTTTATCTTCGTTATTTATTTTTAATTGATAATGCATTTCTAACCCCGGTTTGATTGAAGTGGATACAAATAATCCCTCTTTGCCCCAAAAAACATTATTTCCATCAAAATTTGTAATTAAAAGAGATTTTTCATAAAAAAAAAATGCAATCTTTTTAGTTACGAAACATTTTTTGCCTTTTTTGCAATTTCTCTCTCATTTCTCATTCAAATCATCTACAATTTGATTCAGAATGCTAACGCAGTCCCACGACTACTTGTTGGATTAAAAGCAAAATAAAATAAATCGAGGGTTCAAAAATTGGGATTTTTTAACTTGAACTTAAAAATATTTGATTTCTATCTTATTCCAAATTTATTCAATTTTATCTAAAAAATATTCCCAGTACATTGATCTACAAAAAGCCTAACAATATTTTCTCAAAAGTAAAAATATCTGAGATCATTTTTTCTTATTTTTTTGGCCAGTTTTTTCTATCATTTTCTTACTAAGGTATTTTTTATTTTAAATTTTTATTTGATTTTGATTTATGCCTACTAATTTATAAAATAAAATACTTGATTTATATTTTTATTTATTTATTATTTTTTATTTTGCTTAAAAAGTAGCTAAGCTAGCTGATTTGGTGACTTGGATGGTTCAACTCAAACCAGTGGATTACTAGTTCGACCCACTAGTCCATTTTTTTAAACGTGTGTAAGTGTGTGTGTGTAAGAGAGAGAGAGAGAGAGAGAGAGAGATTTTCATGGGGAGAGATTTTGTTAAATAAATTGACATATATAGAGGCAAATTTAGTTATTTAACATACATTATATATCTAAGTTTTGTTTAATTTTTTTTAGAAGTTGTTTTTAGATTTCACACTCACGTATGCAATACTCACAGAAGCTAATATACTTATATAGGATGGAGTGATTGCAACAAATATAGTTCCAAAAACTAGCGCTTGAGAAACTACATAAACTATTATAAATATCTAACAAACACACACACATACATGCATTTTTATGCAAACTTACATTTTATCCATATAAAATTGACTGCATACCTCTCAATCTATTAACTATCTCACCAAACCCCTCCCCTAACTTCTTATATGTAAAAACATTGTTTGGATATATTTTGTAGTTTTTATATTGGTTTTAGTGATCAATGTTTACTAGCTAAAAGTAGGTACATTGTGCAATTCTCCAATATATTAGATAAAAGAGAGCCTTGAAATATTTTGCTAAATAAGAGCATATTAAATTTGGCAATTCATTATCAATACATGGATAGGTATCTAGAAAATAGAATTAGGGTGAATTTTTTATCTAAAGCATTTCTCACCATCTTTGGTTCACCATGTTAAGAATATCACAATTAAAAGAAATACTTTTAATCTCTACAACCCTAGATTTAGTCATCCTTAAATGGGCATTTCAAAGTTTATCTTTAAGTGGGAAACAACGTTAGAGTAAATTTTTAAGATCCATGCCCTCCTTTTTTTTTTTGGATATGGAATTAATATTGGGGATAAAGAAAGATGGTTTCAAAATTATATATGAAAAGTTGCTCCAAAGATGTCTTTTGAACCCTAACTACGTGTTAGCAATGGACTGTCAAACACTAATCTTTTTTAAATTTAATTACAAAGTAATATACTACATTTACCTTTCTAGTTAATTTTTAAGTTTATTTTGAATGTATTTTTACATATATCTAATTTATTATTTAAATTATGTTTGATGTACTGTATTATATTTTTTATTAGAATTTGGCTATCTTCTAATTTATTTATCTTTTTAAATTTCATCCATGACATTTCTTTACTAATAAAATATAATGATTATGTTTAGTATAAACAAAAAACTAATAGATAATTTATATTTCATAATTATTATTTATTATTTTAACTTTCTATTTAATTTTGAAGTTCTATTATCATATTTGATTTTAAAAATATTGAACTTTTTGTCCCTATATAGACAAGAAATTTGGTTCAGGCATCCAAGTTGAACATATATAGGTGCATATCCCTCCCCTTAACTATATTTAGTTCCAAGTTCTATTTGTTGCTTAAGTGGAAAAAAACTAGATATAAAAAAAACCAAATAAAATACTATATGCAGGAGAGGACTGAGAAAGCAAGAGAAAGATAAAAACTTTTTTTCTATATTCCGCTTCCATAATATTTTTTGTCACTATCTCTTTAAGCACGACACTTTTAAAGTCCATATTTCGCAAGTTTACTAGCAATAGTTACATAGCAACAACCTAGCCACTCCTTTCCTTTCTCTATGATTCATTATTTGTATTTTTAGATTTTTTTTTTTTGGGTAAATAGATTCTTATTTTCTAATCAACAAGATTAATCTCATCCTTTAAGATTGAAATACAAACTAAAAAATAAAACGAGATCAATAGTATAAGGTAAACTTGGTCTCTCTCTCTCTCTCTCTCTTTGCGACAAAAAATACACATTATTAGTGATACAATATGAAACATAATTAACAGATCATAGATTATACTTACTAGATGATTTTTGTTTTTTTATTTGTTAAGTATTTTTCCTCATCTTATTTGGAAGGGAGGGGAGTAGACAAAAAATACTTAACCTTGTAAGATGATGATTGTAACAAAGGAAAAAAATACTTGAGTTTTGGCACATTGGGTAGATATAACTAGAAGAGAGAACTCATATTTTGCAATGATATGTATTGAATGAGTAGATGAATAAATAATGTTTCCACGTTCATTTCTGGCTTTTCTTTTTCTTTTGCTCCCATAATCCACGTGGTTTCTTGAACCCATTTTTTTAAATTTCATTCCACCAAGGCACTATGTAGATTTAGCAGTAATAGTGGTAAAACGGAGTGCTTGTACTTGTTAAATTTGTTAAAGTGTATTTTCTATAAACCATATTAGTTTTTATATTATTTTATTATGAGTCATGTAGTGAGGTTGTACTTATAAGTTTGTATAATAAGAAGTTATGAAACTACTAGGTGGCTAATAGTGATAGTTGTAAGTTGGTAGTTATTATAGGAAATATGGTTGTAAAAGTGTCTATTTAAAAGAGAGGTTTGTGATGGGAATATTGTTTGACATGTTTTAAGGTTAATCTTAGACGTCAATATTGTAATGCATTTGTGTATCCCGTGTTTTTCTTTAATGAATGTTTTTCTTCCACCTCTTATTGGTTCTTCTTCTTCTTTCTTTTTGGTTGTGAATCTTGGGCAAGTGTGACAATGTTACACTATTTGAGAAGCGGATTATTTCGGTATTGTGGCATCCATCTTTCACTACATGGTATCAAAGCCACAAGGGTGGTGGTGAGTCTTGATTCCCTTGGTGAAGAAGATTATTGTTTTCGTAAGATGAATTCGACTGGAATAATAAATGGTTTTAGCATTGAGTTCCTCAACCAATCAAACTACAAGATATGGAGGTCATGTATGGAGTTTTACCTTGTTGGTGAAGACTTATGGGAAGTTGTCGGTGGAAATGATGATGATGCTCCTACACCGAAAAGTACAGATGCATTAAAAAAATGGAGCGTGACAAATGCAAAGGCTGAGTCCATCTTGAAGAGATCTATTTCTCATAATCTATTGATCGTATTGTGAACTGTAAATTGGCTTGTGATATTTGGATTACTCTTGACGGGTTATTCAATAAGAAAGATGTGGCTTGATTGCAATTGTTGAAGAATAAGTTGGCTAACTAAACTCAAGGTGATCTTTCCATTTCCCAATTTTTCTTGAAGATCAAGAATCTTTGTTTGGAGATTTCTCTTCTTGATCCAAAGGAACCCATTTCGGAGGCACAAATAAAATGGCACATCATTCTTGGTTTAAAGAGGGAGTGCATTCCCTATGTTATTCCTATTCAAGGAAATGATGGAGATGATCACATATGCACGGTCTCCTTTTTAGAAAATCACTTTAAGAGGGAGTGTTAAATTTGTTAAAATGTATTTTCTAGAAACCATATTAGTTTGTATGTTATTTTATTATGAGTGATGTAGTGAGGTTGTACTTGTAAGTTTTTGTAATAAGAAGTTATGAAACTACTAGGTGGTTAGTAGGTATAGTTGTAAGTGGATAGTTATTGTATGAAATATGGTTGTAAAAATGCCTATTTAAAAGAGAGGTTTGTGGTGGGAACATTGGATCACATATTTTAAGGTTAATCTTGCGAGTCAAGATTGTAATGCCTTTGTGTACGCCTAGATACATGTATTAAAGTTAATATTGGGTTTCAAGATTGTAATGCCGTTGTGTACCCCATATTTTTCTTCAATCAATGTTCTTATTCCCCCTCATACTGGTTTTTCTTCTCTTTTCTATTTGGTTGTGAGTCTTGGGCTAGTGTGATATTGTTACACTATTTGAGAAGCGAATTGTTCTGGTATTGTGGCATTCGTCTTTATCTACAGTATCTAAATATATTTAAATTAAAGATAGAAAAGTTATTGTTTTATAGTGGAAAATAGTAAATGAATAATGCTCATCCTAACAATAAGTTGAAGATGGTAGTTATAATATGGAAAGATGATATTTGAGTTTGTGCACATTAGGCAGATATAACTATTAGAGAGATCTAATGTTTACCTGATTCGTGTTTAATGGGAAGATGAATAAGAATGTTTCTAGGTTCATTTTTTTGGTCTTTCCCATATTCCACATGGTTTTCAAATCTATTTTTTTATATTTCTTTCCATATAAGTACTAAGTAAGATAGTTTTGATCCATGGTAATTATTTTAGAAATAAAACATAGTAAGTTCATATATTGTATAGTGGTAATAGACGCCACTACAATTGTTCATCCTCAAAATTCTATATTTTCAATGGATTAAGGACTCAAATAGTATCCTAAACACTTAAAATCTATTTTTGTCACTCCAAGATCAAATTGGAGTTCATAAAATGGTACAAATCTTATTGATCTAGTGTCGAGAATAGTACAAATCAAATGTTGATTTTGTAGTCAAGAAGAAGCATTTATAGGGCTCTAAATCAATTTTTTTGTCTAAAATAAATTACTCTTAAGGGTTAAGATAATAATTTTCTAGTGTTTTGGATCCCCAAACTGGTGAAGAAATGAAGAGTAGTTATAGTTATGGTTGCCACAACTACATACTAATTAAATTGAAGCTATCTAAAAATTTTGGAAAGGAAAAAGAACCTTCTAGGACCTAGATCTAAGCATCTCACTAAAATGGATGGCCTATATTAGTTGGGCTTAAAAAACATATTCCAGGGTGTGTTTTCAAATTTTGCATTTTTATGCTTATTCAATAGATTGAAAAGAGTTTACATTTAAACTTAGAGTTAAACAAATGAGTCTAACATAGTTTTTTAAGGTTGTTTCACACACACAAACACTCACACATATGTGTGTATGTGCGCGTGTACGCGATTTGTATAGAGTCGAGGTTCTAACCAATCAAATTAGAACCCACCTTCAAATAGTGTCGAGAAATGTAGTTTCAATATTGAAAATCTTTGACCAGCCTTATAATATGTTTTTATCTTTAATTATAAATTTAAAGCTTCAAAATTAATGTAGATCGAGCATATCTATGAAAACTTGAATAATTTAAATTTTGATTGGCTATAAATGTATTACACGATGCACTATTTGAAAAACTTAAAATCCATTTTTTTCGCAAGTCCATGACATCTTGTTGTCGAGATGATCAATTTGAGGATATTTGGGCATTAAAACAACCTATTCTAGTGAAATTTTTGAGGTAGGCTCTAATTTGATTATTTAGGGCCTAGGTTATATATATATATATATACACCCACACCATTGTTTTGTACAATAAACACTTTTTTAGTAAGGGAACTTTTAGTCATTAGGAGGAGTGTGATGTTATCTATATGGGGTATGATATCACCCACATGGAGCACACTAGTGGCATTTAATGCTCCATGTAGGGTACTCATACATATGAGTATTTTCTCAATATATTCAATATTTTTTTATATTTATTAATAATACTTTATTATAAAAATTAGAATCATATATAAACAAGATGTTCTGTAGCAATAATATGCATGATCAGACATGTAAGAAAACAAAGAGTGAACACCAAGAACTCAAGAAAAACTATGAATGTGACTACAACACACTTGAGAAATATACTAAAAATTAATCCACCCTATTCCACATGCCGAAAAGGAAGTACCCTCGAATGGAAAAAGAAAAATGTAGGAAACCTTGATCAAAGTTGTAGAAAACCTTAGTCTTGTCAAAGAAAAAGTTGTAGAAAACCTTAATCTCATTGGCTCGTTGTATGCTTGAAATACTATAAAAATGTAAAAAAGCAATTGAGAAAGAACACACATAACTTACATCTCATGCTGTGAATTGCAACTATTGCTATGAATGTAGATGAACATAAAAGTAGAGAAAGGAAAGAGATAGAAGAGGGGGTGAGTTTGATATGAGAATGAGTGATTATTTTTTGTGATAGAGGATGGAATAATAACCTTTACTCAAAAAGTATAATCCATCAAGGCTAGGGAGAGCGTTTAGTTTATATAGAACACCTCAGTTATAAGGTCTCATATTTCACTTGATAGGTCTTTTAGTTGATCAAGGATTCCTCTTGTTGCAGGACTCTCTCTAGGGATATCTAGATTACACAACTCTCATTTGAAGGGATTAGGATTCACTTGTAAAATAAAATTTCAAAAGCAATAAAGAATATGCCATGATACCTTACAAGAAAAATGCATTCAAGAAATAAAATATAGGAAAAATACATTCAAGAAATACAATGTAAGGAAAATACATTCAAGAAATATAATGCAAGAATAAGCAATAAACAATATGTCATTATGTACTGCAAAAATAACGCATTAAAGATATGCAATGCAAGATAACAAGTGCAAGAAAATAGAAATTAAACAAGCCAGGCCATTATCACATAAAAGCACTAAATATTCAGTCAACCATACAAACTACGAATGTGGTTGCACTAAGCATTCAAGACGAGAGGGTGAATTTTGCTAAAAATTGATATCGTTATTCTTTTTGGAAATAAATAAGTGCCTTTGAACGCATCAAATCCTATTTTCATGGCCTCTTTTGAATGTATGAAAATGCCATAGAATGATATTGAAAAAAAAAAAAAAATTAAGAGAAAACAAACATAGCATACCTAATTTTTGTAACAAACTCATGATACGAATTGCCAACGTTGATCGGCAACAAGAATGAGGATGAATCTAGAGAACACAAAAGATGAAAGTGGGAGCAAGTTTGAGGAGTCAAACGAGCAATTATAAGCCTTAGTCTTGTTGAGAGAGAGAGTAATCCCCAAAAGCTAAAGAGAAATTTGTTTATTTTGGATATCTTAATTACAAGACCCTCCTATTTCTCCTAAGGCTTGTCCCCTTTGTAGGACACCATCTCTCTTGCAATTCTTGTCTCTGCTTACTATCTTGAAAATTTTCTAGCGTTACTAATGCATTGATTTTTAGGAATCATTTATTAATAACGAGATTTTAATTAAAGTACCTCGACTTAATGAACAATGCACAACAATCATCTTCAACAATAATCAACATTTAATTTCTATTCTTTTCATTTGTTTTTCTTTTGCAGAAATCAACGCTACCCATCAACAAAAAAAAGAACAAATTTTTTTGAAGAGCATCGCCTCAAGACTTGGTATCTTAGGCTTAAATTTCTACTACATTAAAGTGAAAGAAAGAAAACTGTGAGCAATTTTTTTCTTCCATGAATAGAAAATGGAAAACTCACCTTCAAAACTAGATAATGTTGCCTTATTGAGCTCCTCGAGCGCAAACTTCTCAAGCTTATTGAATATAGAAGAACACAAGGAATTATGAGGGACCTTATTCTCTTAAATTCAAATGAATGCAAGGAGTGAAATTTTTTTCTAGCGTATTTGGGGTGTTTAGAATAAATGATACATAAGTTTATACAAGTTCCACTAATTTTATCTTCTTTTTTTTTAATGTCACCTTTAATATTATCTTGAATTTTTTATTATTGCATATCAAATCTTATTGTTATACAAAATGAAATTTACATGCACCTCTCCCCCATTTTGCATAGATTACCATTATTTAAGATAATGGTAATAATATCTTCCTCTTTGTAGAGATTAAACGAGGAAAAAGAATGAGAGAATGAGAGAAGTGAATATAAAATGAAAACAAGAATCATAAAAGAAAATGATAAAACAAACTCACTAGGTACGAGAAAGAGAGAGAAAGCATTGTGGTCTTTTGATTTAAGAGCATAATGGTAGGTTTATATGACATTTTATGTACTTAATTCTGTAATTTTTTTTTGGTAAAAGTTCTTTAAGATTTTGAATTCTACTTGAAATATATAAGTAGGAGAAAAACGAATTTTTCAATTTCTATAATTTTATAATAATAATAATTATTACAAAATCACATTTAAATAATAAAAATAAACCAATTTTCTTCATTATAAAAAGGACACGGTTTCTATGCAGCCAGCTCACATATTGTAGAAATGGCTTGGCAATAAATATATTTTTAAAATAGAATTTGATCCTAATTTTTAGAGAATATATAATCTTTAACATGGAGATCATGATTACGAAAAAAAGCAAAATTTTGAAAACTAGAAATAATAGTTATATTAAGAAAGCATTTGGACGGCTAGTTACAATTGTTTTTAGATGGACAACCTATTTGCGTCCATCTTTAAGGTGGACCACATATTGTAGAAATGCGGTCCAGCCCGCATAAAACAATTTTCCTTATAAAAATTAAAGAAGATGTAAACAATATGTCATGGAACAATGAATACGCATGATCAGACCCGTAATAAAACAACAACTAAAAACCTAGCCTATCATGTAAGAACACCAAGTCCTCAAAAAAAAAAATATGAATGTGGCTACATCAAACATTCAAGAAATATAATAAAAATTAATCCACTCTATTCCATATGTAGAAAAAGAAGTACCCTTGAACGGTAAAAGAAAAATGTGGAAAACCATGATCAAAATTGTATAAAATCCTAAACTCATGGGCTCTTTACATGCTTGAAAATACCATAAAAAAGTAAAAAAGACATTGACAACGAACAAACATAACTTATGTGGTTCTTGTAGGAAACCCATGATGAGCATTGCATCAGTTGCTCAGAATGTAGATGAACAAAAAGTGCAGAGAGAAAAGAGATGGAAGAGGGGGCGAGTTTGAGATGATAATGGGTGAATATTTTCTATGGTAGGAGGATGGGTAATAATAACAACATTTACTCAGTAAGAATAATCCATCAAGGCTAGGGAGAGAGTTTAGTTTATATAACACACCTCAGTTATAAGGTCTCCTATTTTACTTGATAGGTACTTTATTTCAACAATGATTCCTCTTGTTATACAACTCTTTCTAGGATATTTAGATTGCATGGCTCTCCTTTGAAGGAATTGCGATTCACTTGTATAAACTTGTAAAAGAAAAGCAATAAAAACTATGTCATGATACCTTGCAAGAAAAATACATTTAAGAAATACATTGCAAAAAAAATACATTCAAGAAATACAATGCAAGGATAAGCAATAAAAATATACAATGCACAAAAACAAGTGCAAGAAAATAAAATCTCAATAATCCGGACCATTATCATGTAAAAGCACCAAATATTCAGCCAACCATACAAACTATGAATGTGGTTGAACTAAGCATCCAAGACAAGAGGGAGAATTTCACTAAAAATAGATCCCTGTATTCTTTTTGAAAATAAAAAAGTACCCTTGAATGCATGAAATCCTATTTTCATGGCCTCCTTTGAATGTATGAAAATGCCATAGAACGATATTTAAAAAAAAAAAATTAAGAGAAAATAAACGTAGCATACCTAATTCTTGCAACGAACCTATGATGCGAATTGCTGAAGTTGATCAACAATAAGAATGAGGATGAATATGGAGAACATAAAAGAAGAAAGTGGGAGCAAGTTTTAGGAGTCGATCGAGTAATTATAAGCCTTAATCTTGTTGAGATAGAATGACCCCAAAAGCTAAAGAGAGTTCCGTTTACTTTGGATATCTTAGTTATAGGACACTCCTATTGCTCCTAGGACTTGTCCCCTTTGTAGGACTCTCTCTCTTGCAATTCTCATCTCCGCTTATTATCTTGAAAATTTTCTTGCGGTTAGTGATGCATTGATTCTTGGGCATCATTTATTAATAACGAGATTTTAATCAAGGTACTTAGATTTAATGAACTATGTGCAAAACAATATTCTTGAACAACAATTAACAATCAACCTTTGTTTTTTACTCTTTTCATTTGTTTTTCTTTTGATTTGCATTGATTCTTGGGCATCATTTATTAATAACGAGATTTTAATCAAGGTACCTAGACTTAATGAACAAGCAAAACACTATTCTTGAACAATAATTAACAATCAACCTTTGTTTTTTATTCTTTTCATTTGTTTTCTTTTGCAGGAATCAATGCCACCCATCAACAAAACAAAAGAAGAACAAAAATTTCCAAAGAGAATCGCCTCAAGACTAGGTATCTTATGTTTAATTTTCTACTACATTGAATTGAAAGAAAGAAAACCATGATCAATTTCTTTCTTCCATTAATAGAAAATGAAAAGGTCACATTCAAAACTAGAGAATGCTGCTTTGTCGAGCTCCTCGAGAGCAAACTTCTCAGGCTTCTTGAATACAGAAGAACACAAGGAATTATGGGGGAACTTTTCTCTTAAATACGAATGAATGCGATGAATGAAGTATTTTTTTAGTGTATTTGGGGTGCTTAGTATAAATGATACAAACTTAAGTTTATATAAGTTCCCTGTTAAATTTTTTTTTGAACATTCCTTCAATATTATCTTGAATTCTTGATTTATTACATATCAAATTTTATCATGATAGAGAATGAAATATGTGCACCTCTCCCACATTTTGCGTGGATTACCATTATTTAAGATAATGATAATAATATCTCTCTCTTTATAGAGATTGGTAGAGGAAGAAGAACAAGAGAATGAGAGAAGTGAATGTAAAATGAAGACAAGAATCATAAAAGAAAACGACAAAAGAAACTCACAAGGCATGAGAGAGAGAGAGAGAGAGAGAGCATTGTGGTCTTCTGATCGAGAGAGAGAGAGAGAGAGAGAGAGCATTGTGGTCTTCTGATCGAGAGAGAGAGAGAGAGAGAGAGCATTGTGG
>NW_006500327.1:2913877-2928132 GCF_000471905.2 Amborella trichopoda
TTAAAAAGGTGACACCAAAAAAAAAAAAGACTTAAAACAACATTAATTTATAATGGTATTTGGTCGTTATTGTTAAAATGGCCTGACATATTGTCATCCAAGAAGTTGTATAGAGAAAGTCATTAACGATTAGGTTCTGTATGACTCCTGTTATGAAAACCGGACTGACCTGGTTGGTCCAACTAGTTGGATTGTTTCAGAAGCTTTGGCTGGTTTGGTCTAGAACAAAAATTGAGTTTGGTTAAAAATAATCAAAACCGATATTTCCATTTTGTCAGTTTGGATTGGCCACGTGATGTTGAGCAACTTCCCATTCCAACATATTTCAATTTTTTGAGTTATTCTTCCTATATTTTCTTTATTTCTCAAAATATCATGTTGAACTGGACTAATTGGTTGTTGGGTTGATTTTGAGCAGATCAGACCTCAACTAGTTTAGTAACCAATTCAATTCTAATAGCTTTGGTTATAATAATTATTAAATTAAGGATGGCAATGGGCTAGGATGCCTAGCGTCACCCACAGCTTTCATATGTAGTGGCCGATGAGTCTAAGCATACCGTGGCTTGGCCTCACTGGGCCCATTGTCATCTCTAAAATTTATAATGTTTTTGGGCAAAGTATAATGTGATCTATATGGCCAGCATAAATCAATGACCATGAAGATCTGCTGGAGGAGGGGATCCTACCATATGATTCAATTTTGTATGTGACCCACTTTAACTTTCTCTCTAGCAAGGTCCAACCAATTGATCCGAACGGTGATAAATCACATGGTCAAGGTTTACGGTTGCAATGATAATGGGGATCATATTATATTATCCTTGTGTCTTATAAAATGTTGCATCTAAACTTCCAATTCAGACCTAGGACAAATCATCCTTTTTGTGCTTGTAGGAAAAAAAAGAAGGGAGCATATGGGAAGGGTTACCTGAAAAGGGAAGTGGTCGGGCCCACGTGCAGGAGCAGAGTTGATCTGAACCGTCCCTGTTTCCATTGCATCGCTTATCAACATTGCCTTGTTGATGTCTTTTGTGAATACAGAACCCTAAATAGAGGCAAATCACTTAGGGACCCATTTGGATTGTTCACCATTTGCACTATGATAATAAAATTTCATTTCAAACACAATGTAACAGCACCATAATAAAGTTTTGACTTAGATTAAATCAAATTATTTGTTGAAGGGGTATTTGAATAGCAAAAGCGCAATCAAACCATCTATCTCAAGAATGGATGGTGATGCCAAACATACAATGTGTAGAGTATACATTCCATACCTGAAGGCCAAAATTGCTCGCATTGCAGTGGTGGATGCCTTCCTCCACAGAGGTGATCCTTATGACTGGCAACACTGGTCCAAATGGCTCCTCCCATGCTATCCTCATGTCGGGGCGAACATGATCCAAGAGCAATGGCCATATCAAGTTGCCCTCTCTCTTGTATTCTTGGCAAAATGTGGCCCCTTTTTCCTTTGCGTCCATTACTAACCCCTCTATGAAGTTTGCAGATGACTCCGAGACCACTGACGTTATGTCACAGTCTTCTTCTGGTGGACCCACTGTGAGTTTGCTCACCTTGGCGTTCACCTTCCCCACCAGAGTGTCTGCTACAGACTCCATCACTAGAACCACCTTAACCGCAGTGCATCTCTGGCCACTGTATAACCAAATTCCGGCAAAATTTTAGAAATTGATGAAAAACATGAAAGAGAGGAACACACTAAAAAAAAGAACATGTTGAAAAATCAAAGGAGGTATTTCGTTCCCTAACAGTTTAGGAGACATGAAGTTTCAATGAATGCAGATTATTTAGAACTTTGACATTCTAAAAATTTATAACCAAGCTAACATTTTCATGCAAGCAATTTTTTCTAATGTTTTTATTTTATTTTTCTACAATAAAAATATAAAGAAACGTTGAATCTAAGAGAGAGGCATATAAGCAAGCCACATTGTAAACTAGATTTTTTTTTAATGATTATAAACTACAATTTTTGTTCATCTTTTAGGTGCATTTTTGGCTGTTAGCTTTTCTTTTTCTTTATTTGAGTAGTGCAGCAGTAGGTTTCAAACGTGGGACACAGTGTTAATTGTCCACACCTTAACCGATCAATCCCCTTCCCAAGTCAATTGTTGTTAGCATTTTGATGACAGCCATGCCCCTTCATGACTGGACCAAAGAAGGATCGCAGAACCCAAGAGGAAAAAAAAAGGCAATGACATAATAAAGGAAAATTATTAGGGTTATTTATTAAGATTATTTTAATTATTCTTTTGCTTAGGGAGTGCGCAGGGATAATTCACAGGGAAACTTTAGAGTTTATATTGTGTTTATCTTGTATCGATTGGGTTTGTTTAAGGGATATAATTAGGATAAGGGTCAATTTAAAAGACAGTTTATCTTTATCAACTATAACCAACTTGGGAGGTATTTTTTGGGTAAAACATAAGAGGGAAAACGTGGCTCTCTAGAAGCCTGTGAATATGAGAGAGAGAAAATAAGGATAGGTGTTGAGATAAATTTTTTATTAGTTATCTTATTTTAATTTATTTAAAGGGACATCTCCTTTCAGTGTAAATCAATCTATGAATTGAATAAAAATTGGTCTCTTGAAAGAGATTGTTTTGGGGGTGGATTCCCTTACAAACCTTTGAGAGAGGGTATTTTTCTTTTAACCTTCCTTTTTTTTATTGTCAATTTTCTGGTTTTATTCTCTCTTTTCATCAATTGGTATCAGAGCCAGGTTCCGATGGCTTCACAAGAGACACCCCTCGATGGATTAAAGGTATTGACTGGATTAGTTTAAGCCCTAGCAGAGAGAGTAGACCAATTCATGCCTGTAGCTGCAAAAGTCGATGAGCTTGCGCAAACGTTCGCTCAACTTCAGGATGGAAGGAATCCGGAGACTGGCATTGGAACTCAAGGCAACGGAGATGAAAGATGTATGCATCTTGCTCCTAACCAACCTCGGGTGGCCCGGCTAAAAACGAATTCAATGAACGACTTATTCGGTTGTTGGAACGAGAAAGAGAACCTGGAATAAAAATTGATATTCAAGAGTTCAATGGTCGATTGCATGCAGATGATTTTCTTGATTGGCTAAGCAAAGTAGAGAAAGTATTTGAGTACAAAGATATTGCCGATCACAAAAAACTAAAATTAGTAGCTACAAAATTTTCTAGCCATGCATTGGTTTGGTGGGATGATTTGCAACAAGATCGTCTTCGACAAGGCAACGAAAAGATTAATTCGTGGGAAAAGATGAAGATGAAGATGCGTCGAAAATTTTTACCAGTAAATTATGCCCGAACTTTGTACCAAAGGTGTCAAAACCTCAAGCAAGGTGAAAAGTCGGTAAATGACTATACTAAAGAGTTCTATATTTTGACATCTAGGGAAAATTTACAAGGGTATGAAGATAAAAAAATAAGTCGTTACTTGAATGGGCTAAATCAAGGCATTCAAAATGAATTGGCCTTCAAAGATGTCTATAAGATGTTTGATGCCTATACTTTGGCCCTCAAAGAAGAGGAAATAGTCAATATGGGCTTTGGGAGAAATAGCTCAGTGACAAGAGGCTTTACTTCAATACAGGGGCAACAAACTTTAACCTTTAGAAGACCACCTGTAGGGCGTGAAAACCAAACTTCTCAGAATTTTCCAACTAGGCGAGAGAGGTGGTGTTGGGAGGTTGGGAGCACCTAAAACACTTCGTGATAATACACAAATAGTGTGTTTCAAGTGCCAACAGCCTGTAAATATGGCATTCAATTGCCCCTCACGTCAACCACTTGTCAAAGTTAATTTGGCTGAAGAAAATTATGAAGAAGAAATTGATGAAGGATACACCTATGAAGGCCAAGGTGATATTGGGACGAGCCAGTCTTATGAAGGGACTGGGTCTATCAAAGGTGAAGTTGAGGATTTGTATGGAGATGAAGAGGGTGAAGTCTTAGTTGTCCAGCAAATATGTTATCAACCCCAATACTTAACGAGGATGAGAAGTGGCTGCGACATAATATTTTTTGAACAATTTGCACATCAGGAGGCAAGTTATGCACAGTACTAATTGATGGCGGGAGCAGTGCAAACATTGTGTCTAAAGAGATAGTGGTTAAACTTCAATTGAAGGAACATAAGCACCCACGCCCATACCACATCCAGTGGTTCAAGAAAGGAGGTGATGTATCAGATCTTACTCGTTGTTTAATCTCTTTTTCCATTGGTGCTAATTACAAAGATAAAGTGTGGTGTGATGAAGCACTTATGGATGCATGCCACATATTACTTGGTAGACCATGGCTTTATGATCATGATATAGTGCATAAAACTAGGCCAAACACTTATTCTTTTGTTAAGGATGGTATTAATATAATACTCCACCCTATGAAGCAACGTCCTACACCCAAATCCACTAAAGAAGAGGGTGCAAAGTTGCTTAATGTTCAAAAATTAAAAAAGGACAGCAAAGATATCGATGTGATTTATGTATTGGTTGCAAATGAAAATTCTGTACCGACTGCAATTCTTAAGTCTCTTGAACCTCTACTTGATAAGTATAAAGATTTGATGCTTGAAGAATTACCTGATGGTCTTCCTCCAATGAGAAATATTCAGCATCACATTGATTTGGTGCCCGGATCTAGCCTACCAAATTTGGCCCATTATCGAATGAGCCCTATGGAACATGAGGAGTTGCACATACAAGTTGTTGCGTTGCTTCGAGAAAGCATGTCCATGTGCCGTCCTTGCATTACTGACTCCAAAAAAAGATGGGTCATAGAGGATGTACGTGGACAGTCGTGCAATCAACAAAATCACAATCAAATGCCGATTTCCCATACCTAGGCTCGATGATATGTTAGATATGTTTAATGGAGCCAAGGTTTTCTCAAAGATTGATTTAAGGAGTGGGTACCATCAAATTTGGATTCGACCTGAAGATGAATAGAAAACTGCATTCGTAACTCGAGATGGACTATATGAGTGGCTTGTGATGCCATTCGGCCTTTCTAATGCACCAAGTACATTCATGCGCTTAATGACTGAGGTACTTCGTCCTTTTATTGGAAAATTTGTTGTGGTTTATTTTGATGATATCTTGGTTTTTAACGCTAACCTATATGATCATCTTAACCACTCAGAACAAATTTTTGATGTGCTAAGGAAGGAATCATTTATTGTGAATTTGAAAAAATACTCATTTATGATAAACAATGTCGTCTTTCTGGGGTATGTTGTTTCATCTGAGGGAATTAAGGTGGATCGAGAAAAAGTGAAAGCCATAGCTGAGTGGTCGGTGCCAAAGTCACTCACTGAGGTGCGTTCTTTTCATGGCCTAACGACTTTTTGTCATCGATTTATCATAAATTTCAGCACTCTAATAGCACCAGTGACTGATTGTATGAAGGCTGGAAAGTTTTAATGGAATCCCGCTGCTGAAAAGAGCTTCACTCTAATTAAACAAAAGATGATGCATACTAGATTTTTCTAAGGTGTTTGAAATTGAAACTTATGCATCAAATGTTGGCATAGGGGCAGTTCTAAGTCAAGAGGAACGACCATTGGCCTTCTTTAGTGAGAAATTGAATGATGCACGTAAAAAGTATTTGGTTTATGACCTCGAGTTTTATACAGTGGTGCAAGTCTTACGCTACTGGAGGCACTACTTGATTCATAGAGAATTTGATCTATACTCAGATCATGAAGCAGCCCGGTATTTGAGTTCCCATAAAAAGTTGAATGCACGACATGTTAAGTGGATGGCCTTCCTTCAAGAATACACCTTCTTATTAAAGCACAAGGCTGGAACACAAAATAAGGCAGCTGATGCTTTAAGTAGAAAGGTAGTGTTACTTAGAACTTTGTCTATGGAAGTGTTGGGGTTTGAAGTGAAAAAAGATCAATATAAAGTTGATCTAATTTTCAGCAAGGTCCTTGAAAGGTGTGTTGATGGGCGAGAACCTATGGGTGAGTATCTCGTGCATGATGATTGTTTATTTAAAAGTATGCGGTTATGTATACCTGATTGCTCCTTAAGGGAGAAGATAATCATGGAGCTTGGGTGGACACTTTGGGAATGACAAAACTATGGCTATGGTTGGAGAAAATATTTTTGGCCACGTATGCAATAAGATGTTGATCGATTTGTGACCCAATGTCGAACTTGCCAAGTATTTAAAGGTCACACACAAAATACAGGTCTTTATACTCCTCTTCCTGTTTCAGATGCCCCTTGGGTTGATATTTCTATGGATTTTGTACTTGAACTTCCACGTATCACACGAGGTATGGACTCTATTTTTGTTGTTGTTGATCAGTTTTCCAAAATGGCACATTTTATTCCTTGTAGAAGAACTATGGACGCTATACATATCGCGAATCTCTTTTTCAAATATATTGTAAGGCTACATGGTGGTTCTAAGTCTATTACATCTGATCAGGATAAAAAAATTTGAAGTCATTTTTTACGCACTTTATGGAAGCGCATGGGAACTAAAATTCAATTTTCTATTGCCTATCATCCTCAAACAGATGGGCAGACCGAAGTAGTGAATAGAAGCCTTGGTAACCTCTTGAGGAGTATTATTGGAGATAACATATCTCAGTAGGACCTCGCTTTGCGTCAGGCTGAGTTTGCTTACAACAGTTCAATAAATCGATCTACAGGAAAATCACCATTTGAGATTGTTAATGGGCGGACGCCTAATCATGTGTTGGACCTAGTGCCATTACCCATGCCACGCAAGATAAGTGATGACGCCAATGCTTTTGTTGAGCATATTCGAGATTTGCAAGCCCAAATATAGAAGAAAATTGAGGAGAGCAATGCAAAGTATCAAAAAGCCTCAAATGAGCATAAAAGAGATAAGATTTTCAAAGAGGGTGACTTAGTAATGGTGTATTTACGAAATGAAAGGTTTCCGTTGAGAACGTATAATAAACTCAAGTCCAAGAAAGTGGGTCCTTGCCGCATCTTGAAGCAATATGGGAACGATGCATATAAGGTAGAATTACCAAAAGCATTGGATATCTCCCCGATATTTAATGTTGCTGACTTATTTGAGTTTCATAGAGACCCTCTAGAAATCACAAAAGATGTAGTTGATATGATGAAGAAATTACCAAGGAAGAAAGATGATGAAATTGAGCAAGTTTTGAAGACTGAAAGCTTTCAAACTCGAAAGGGTTCCTATCGGCAATTTCTAGTCAAATGAAAAGGCAGGCCATACTCTGATAGCACGTGGATTTCCGAGCCAGAGTTCAAAAGAGTGGATCTAGACTTATATCGCATATATACTGAAGCCAACTCGTCGGAGTCGAGTTCCTTTCAACTGGGGGAATGATGGCCCTTCGTGACTGGGCCCAAGAAGGGTCGCAGAACCCAAGAGGGAAAGAAAGGACAATGACGTAATAAGGAAAAAATATTAGGATTATTTATTATGATTATTTTAATTAGTCTTTTGTTTAGGGAGTGAACAGGGATAATTAGCATGGCGACTTTAGAGTTCATATTGTGTTTATCGTGTATCGATTGGGTTAGTTTGAGGGATATAATTAGGATAAGGATAAATTTAAAAGAGAGTTTATCTGTATCAACAATAAAAAA
Source organism: Amborella trichopoda (assembly GCF_000471905.2). Next base: position 2,921,490 of record NW_006500327.1, read on the forward strand.
CTTGGGAGGTGTTTTTGGGTAAAACACGAGAGGGAAAACGTGGCTATCTAGAAGCCCGTGAATATGAGAGAGAGAAAATAGGGATAGGTGTAGAGAGAAGCTTTTTGTTAGTTTTTTTATTTTAATCTATTTAAAGGGACATCTCCTTTCATTGTAAATCAATCTATGAATTGAATAAAAATTGGTCTCTTGAAAGAGATTTTTTTGGGGGTGGATTCCCTTGCAGACCTTTGAGAGAGGGTATTTTTCTCTTAACCTTCCTTCTTTTTATTGTCAATTTTCTGGTTTTATTTTCTCCCTGCATCACATTTCCATGGTGTCCATTGCTAATAAAACTTAAAGGGGACCGGAGAAAACTTTCAACCTGTACGAGAAACCTCCCTTGACGATGTTGGCAGCAGCCAAGTCCAAATCCGCATCTGCCAGCACAATGCAGGCGTCTTTCCCCCCCAATTCCATCTGAAGAGGGATCATTCCAGCCTTCTTCGAAATTGCAATTCCAGTATCACCACCAGTGAAACTATAAGAGAAATAGATCAAGAGAACATTAGACAAACACATGGCTACTAACCAAGATTTTAAAACTTCAGGATTTTCAAACAACTCTGGTTAGAGGCCAAAGTGATATTTTAAGATGAGAGATTCAGCCCATCTTTCTGCTCAAGTTATTCTTGCAAATAGTGTTAAGTAAAATTATAGGTTACATGGTCGAAATCCAGAATCTAGCTGCTCTGAAATTTTTAGAAGAAAATCAAATCAATATTTTCTCTATTTCAAATTATAGCAAAACAGTCAATACAGGAAAAGTTCAGAAGCTTTGGGATGCGTCTACCTTATACAATTAACGCCAGGGTGCATGGTGAGGAAATCTCCTATCTCGGATCCTTTACCCGTGACACAGTTAATGAGGCCTTTAGGGAACCCAGCAAGATGGAAGCAATGTACCATGTGTAGAGCAGCCACAGCACCCTGAGGAAAAAGCATGGTTGTTAACCTATTTATTAATGGCTATGAAAATGGGAAAGCTCCACCAGCCAAAAGTTGGTTCATGATAACAGGAATTTGGACAAAATTGACCAACTCCAAGAAAAAAATACGATAAGTTTAAGTTAGAATTTGCTTAAAAGCCCACAAATTTCAGTCCAAGATTCAGCAATGTTTCCCAAACAGGATGATATTAAGATGGCTATAAACTTGAGTCTTGGGGAGATTACTAGTCCATGTAATGGACAAATTTAATCAGGATTACGCACCAGCACCCCAAATGATTGGGCATGGAAATTTGAGAACTTTGTTAAATAGAAATTTAACTATCACATTAATCTTAAACTTCAACCCCACATTTAAACTACATGAAATAGTCAATACGAACCATCCAAATGTTTATACTAAAGCAAGAAAAAGTAAATCTTGGACCCTGATTATTGGTACTCAGAATCAAGATGAGCATGCATAGATTTATAACTAAATAACAACAAAAAGTATAAATTGGTAACTAAATTTATATGTATTCACCGAAAAAAAAAAAACTAAAATCAAATGTGTTCGCAAGTTCAGAAACAGAAGAAGTAATGAACATATATTCTGTATTCTAAAAGATTTATTGAATGTGTCATGCTACCAAGAACACGATCCTGTTCATAAACGTAGTTGGGTTCGTTGAAGGATATTCCTACATACACATCCGTTGCCGCAGAGAGCATACCTGTGTTGGTGGCTTAAGTACAATTGCATTTCCAGCAATCAGAGCAGGAGCAACTTTAGATACAGCCAAGTTAACAGGATAGTTAAAGGGTGGAATTGCAAGAACAACACCCAAAGGAACCTGCATTTAATTGGCAGAAGTAAGTACTTTTAGTTAAAAGAAAAACGACTTGCCCTCTCTTTCTAATTGATATCAAAGGATACATAGTTTAAACTTTCTGATGATTAATTCCAAAATTCAAAGATGAGACAATGTATGAATTAAGATAAGCACAGATTTATCAAAATTTAGGAAAATTGAGCAAGAATTTGAAATTGGATTGGTTATTAACTGAAGTATTGAAGATTTGAAGTCAGCATATTAAGTGCATTTTTATTCTTGAAACTGGTGATTCAATGAATGTTAGATTATGTATGGTACTATGTATAAATGTTATATAGATAGAGTTTTGTTATCATTCGCTCATTTCCTCTACACGTTCACTTACATTTAACGAAAATGGTTTGATAGAGCTGCAGCCCCCTATCAAGGTAACTAAAGCCTCACCTCATAACTCATCGAAAATTACAATTCAAGCATCGGAAACCTTTACATCAATCATCTTGGCTTGAACATTGTGGTTATGAAAAAAAAAAGATTTCAAGCTCTAAAAATAATGTATATAGTAACAAATTATCTAGACCGTCCATTTCTCCCTAACAATAAGTGTTTACAAATCTACAAGATTTGTACCATTTTTTTATTTTCAAATTTTATTGTTGGTGTTGGAAGTTGATTTTAGAGCCATAATGGAGATTTCCTTTACCTAAAGTGCTAGGTAGTAGTACCAACGAGCCCTATGATGAAATCTCTGACTCTACCCTCACCAAAAGCAGGAACCTAAATCCCCACTGACTTGCCTTCTTTTTTTTTTCTTTTCTTTTCTTCTTCTTCTCTTCTCTTTTATTTTTTATTTTTTTAAGTGCTTTCCGGATGAAGATTTGATGTGGGGCTTTAGTCTTCATAGAAACCTCATCCCTCCTTAATGAATCTATTTGAATTTGAGAATAATTGTTTGGCGTATATGGTATGATCCCCAGGAGCATACTGGAGACTAAGGCAAAAAAGTTACTAGGGAGATTTTTATTTTACCTTAAATTTTTTGATCCACCAAGAATTACTAGACGATTATTTCCATGAAAAGAAATTGGATTTCGAGTTCTTCAATGCTTAGATCTTGCCTTCCAAGAAAAGAAGTTCCTCTTCATTCTTGAGATGTTATTTTTATTTTTATTATTATTTTTTAAGGTTAGTCGCTAGGTGCAATAGGTTTCATCCCCAAATTTGGGATCCTAAAATTACTCCTAGTTTGGGCTTCAATCGAAGGAGCAAATGAACAATACACTGCCGTGGAGCAACAAATATTTTCATTCCTTTTCTTTTTTCCCATTTGAGTGAGCAATGTGAAAGATGCTAAGATTCAATTAAAAAAATGAAAAATGGTTTGACACAGATCTATCAAAACAAGTGAATCTTCACCTCATAACTCATCAAAAATTGCAAGTCAAGCATTAGAAAACTTTTGCATCGGTCATCTCGACTTGAACAATATGATTGTGAAAAAGAATAGGATTTAAAGCTCGAAAAATAGTATATATTATAACAAATTATCTAGACTGTCCATTTTGTTGTAAAATAATCACAAATCCGCAAAATCTGTACCATTTTTTAGTTTCAAATTTTGTTGTCGGTGTTGGAAATTGATTTTAGAGATTTGAGGTGAGGATTTATTTTGTTTTCTTAAAGTCTAGGCCTTATAGAAACCTCATCCATAAAAAATATGCTTATTATATGAATAATGATAACTTAGGGCCTATAATAGATGGGAAAGCATATTATAATAGCATAGTGTATGTTATTTTCACATTAAAGAAGTTATATCCCACGAGTCTAAGGTTTATTTTAACCGTGGGTAAAGTCCTTGAAGACAAGAAAAAAAAAAAAAAGTTTATTTGAGATTACATTTCAAATTAAACAAAGGCACTGTTTCTTACTTCTAAGTAGAAACATTTTATTTGAAAAGAATACTTCATGATACGCACTTACCTAAAATCTCTTTGATAGAATCCTCTTGATTTTGACTTCTTTCATTTTTTATTTTATTTTTTAGGGAAAGTGTTTGGTGAGTTGGCCGACTCATATGGTCACCCTACAAAATATATGTGAAGATGTAATTTCAATCCGAAATTTTAGAGTTTAATGATCTCAATCATGACAACGATCTAAATTTAAAACTTTTCTTTTTCAAAAAACATAATTTTTTTTTCGAATTCCTTTTTTCACCATCCGTTTAAACTTTAAGTGGCCTTTTTCACCATCCGTTCAAACTTTAGGTGGATGTAATGCTTTTTGACATCAAGTGGATGTAATGTTTTCTGACATCCCTATGTAATGTTTTTTTTTTTGACATCCATCTCGAACGTTAGATGGACAAGGGACTAACATGTTCTTTTGGGTGAGTAAGTAGGGATGGCCCTACCCTTTGCAAGAATTGAGCCTAGTAGGTAGAGTTGCAGATCGCCGAGCGCTGACCAATTAAGCCCCTGCTCTTTTCCTAGCACTGTTGATTCACTCGAGAGTAAAACCCTATCTTAGAGTATTTTAGGATCCCAACTTTTGGTCATCAAACTTAAATCAACCAAACAACCCAATCTCTAAGTAACAAGTTTGAACCTAGTTAGCAAGTTGGGGACTTTCAATAAATCGGTTAACCTTAAAATCAGAAAAAAATCGTTTTTATTTTAAAAAGTCGGATGAAAAAATCGGATAAAAAATATGAATCAGCAAAAATATTTCATGTAAACATATCACCAATATATCGGACTAGGGTCAAAAAATCGGAGTAAAAAAATCGGATAAATACATATAAAAAAAATACACATATCAAACCTACTTAAATACATATAAAAAAAAATATACCATATAAATTTTCTCATTAACTACTTTAGCAAATATCGCACCCGCTTAAGTACATATCAAAAAAGACACGATTTTTTTTATCATCAAATACTTTAACTATGATATAACAACTTTATAACTATGTTTAGTGATTAGGGTTTATACTTTATATACACGCTTGCATTTGGGTTTGAGTCCTCTGTTTTTACTTTCTAGAGAGAAAAGGCGTGGAGAAGAGAATGAAAGAATGAGGGAATTGCTAACACAGTCTCTAACGTACACGGGCTGAAAGTGGAGAATAAACTATGCAAGCATCTCTCTTTCTCTCTCTAATTTTTGTTGAACAATACTTTCTATCTCTAAATTAAATCTTCATTAATTTTTTCACCCAACTTTTCACTTTAGAATTAAGCTCACTCTCTCTTCCACTCAATGTGCTCCTGTCATTGTCTTCCTTATTTATTTATTTAACAAAGTCGCTTTTTCTCTCGAACCAACTTTCTTGGTTCTCTCTGTCCTGCAATTTGTTTCCTCTTTGTTGGAGTTTTAGAGAGAGAAAAAGAACGATTTGATTAAGTTTGAAGGTGTTTCGGCTCTTTCTCCCTCTAATACAATTTGTTTCCTCTTTGTTGGAGTTTTAGAGAGAGAAAATGAATGATTTGTTTAAGTTTGAAGGTGTTTCGGCTCTTTCTCCCTCTAAAACTGGGGCATTGATGGACGAGGGGGATTTGGGTGAGGGAGTTTAGAGAGAGATAAGGGATGGATGATGGGGAAAGGAAAGAAGAGAGATGAAACCTTCTTATTGAAGTTGAGTGTGGCCTTTGCCATCTCATTGGCTGGTACCTCTACTCCCGTATCAAGACCAAGATCAATCCACCACCTCCTCTCTCTCTAAGATTCAAATAATTCCTCTCTCTCTCTGCTCTATGTGATTTCAATGTTCCTCTCTTTGTATATGTCTATGATCTTCATTGAATTTCATTTTTTTGTCCCATTTTATTAGTTTTTCAAAAAATCACATTTTTAACGATATTATGAAAAATACACGTTTTTTTGACAAACTTTTCAAAAAACCAGTGATTACAACATTTTCAAAAAATTCTCTGATTTTTTGAAAAATTCGGCGACTAATCGCCGAATTGCCTAACTATAGATAAATGGATTGTAGTATGGGTGTGGTTTCTACAAGCATCAACCTTAAATAATCAAAACTTACCCAAAAAAAAAAAAGCCATTAATAATCAAAGTAAAAGGTCTAAACTATGCTAGAAGATGCATAATAAGTGCCGAATAGCTATGTAATTATCTAAAAAACTATTTTCATCCTTAATTATAAAATTTAAAGCTTAAAAAATAGTGTAGATTAAACAAATTTATAAATACTTAAAAATATTGAAAATGAGCAGTATAAATAATATATATTATTAGTTGCACTATTTCATGACCTAAAATCATTTTTTTGTCTTTTCATATCCATGCACATCGAGATCTAGATGATCGATTAGATTGATTTCTAGAACCAAAGTATGCATTTTTGTGGTTTTTGAGGTACACCTTACTTCTACAGTTACTTCTACAGTACAAACGTGACAACATATATAAACTTTTTGCCTTGAGTATTTGGAACTCAAAAGTTCAATTTTTTTTTTTTTAAGGGGCCGTTTGGTTCCATGGAGATAGGTAGACCCATTTCCATGGAATCACCTCATATAGGTTGTTCGGATGCCCTCCCATTTATACGTTGAGACTGATTTGGACGTTTTTAAGTATTTTTTTTGTGGAAATATCAATTCCATCAAAATAAGTAGAATTAATATTTCCAGGAGATTGAAAGAGAGCAATGGGCCCCAAAAACTTGTGTAAGTTATATTTTATAGAGTTGGTTGAGGCCCACCCAATAAAAAGGACTTCAAACCCTAGAGCTATATAAATCATCACCATCATCACAACTTTTTTTCAATTATTTGAAATCGGATACATGAATCATAGTTTGTCATTTAC
>NW_006500327.1:2933094-2952327 GCF_000471905.2 Amborella trichopoda
TATATTACCCTTCAGTCCGAGGATCCTCCCTCAGACCAAAGTTTAATTTTAAATTTTTGTGTTTTTTCGTTAGTTTTAATTTTAATTTTAATTTCCCTACTAACAAAAAACTAAACGAAAAAAAAAATCCTCGATAGAATCCTAAGACCGTGGGGCATTTTTGAAAAAAAATAAGCAAAAGTTCTTTATAATTTCTACCTTTACATGAATTATTTCGTATTGTTTTAAAAAAATTTAAAGTCCGTACAAAAAATTACTCTGATATTAATACAAAATCAGTCAATCAATCCCGTGACTATTGGGTGGGGTTAGTATTACTGCAGCAAACTTCCCAGTAGTCATAGTAAACAAAACATTCTCTATTTTGCTGGTGGGTGCTTATTGGTTAGCTTATCACGCCCATGACCAGCTGGTGGAGGGTTTACGGTTTAGTCCGTACTCGGGCTAACGCACGGCTAGGTTTTTTGCTCTGGCTTAGTATACACATCTTTTTGGGAGAGCGTGGCATTTACACATAATGTGTATGATACACTATATAAAGATGGGGAATCAATCCACCATCAAATCTTAAAACTTATGGTGTCCGTGAATTGTAAGAGCTCACTTTTTATCTATTGCAATAGCAACACCAAGCACTAACAATATCAAGGAAAGGCTGAGTCCAGATCTATAGGTATAGTCACCAGTCCTACTCGCTCTGCAAGTCCACTAGCTATTACCACGAAAGAAGGATCAGATTTACATACGAATGAAACCGGAGGAATAGTATAGGATTGACATTTAAAGAGAGATTGACCGATTCTCCCTCCAAATGATATATTATATTTGAGGGAACTATACAGTAATAGATACAGTGAAGGTCTAAAATACACAGGATTGCTATCTACCATCTAAGTTCAACAATGAACGGTCGTGATGAACCATAATTACCAGTAGTGATCAGTGGTTGAGACGGTAGAGCTATGACTACGTCCCTCTAATGGTAGTTGTAACGTTACTTCTGAAGACTTATAACATCTTGTGCTGGAAGGTGGCCCACTTGGGATATGGTTTTGGTGAGTCAGCAGACTCATTTATTAACATGCGATCTTTTGTCTATCTAATGTCCATCTCTAAGATGGATGTAACATCCATTAAAAGTTAAAATGGACGGTGAAGAAAGGAATTAAAAAAATAACATTTCTATATTTTGAAAAATAAAAACTCTAAATTTAGATCATTGTCATAGTTGAGATTATTGAACTCTAAAATTTTGGATTAAGAATACATTTATAACTATATTTTGTAGAGAGACTGCACAAGAATAGTGTGAGTTGGCCGACTCACCAAACATTTTTGTGAAACTCTCATAGGAATAGTGGGGAGTTAATCTTTGAGCGGGATTTAGTCTGGATTCTGGAGCATTTGGATTCATATAGCCGATCCCAAATAGTTGAGATAGGGCTCGGATGATGATGATTTATCTTAGAACAATTTTCAGGCATCAAACTATTCAATTTTCTTTTTGTTTGAACATAGATATAAATAGAGATAGTCCAAAGTTTTTATATAAAAAAATAGAGAAATAAATGACGATTTATCAGAATGTTATTAAAAAATTGAGCTAAAAAGGGAACTTTTTTATATGCCACTTGGTATTGGGAAATTATGTATGCGACTTTCTCCCAACCATACGATTTGATTAGGTGGCCAAGATGGCCTCAATCAAAATGTAATGCATAAAAACTATTTTATTTTAATTTTCTACAAATTATATCAACACCAAATTTGGGGGTCCCATCCTCTAATAGGGGCTTGTCTAAGAAAAATATAGCAAAATACCCATGATAAAATAAAATAACCAAATTATCCTTGAGACTTTTAAGGGTAGTTTTGTTATTTTGTTTTGTCAAGAATACATTTTTAGATTTTTCTAATAGCGCTCTATGAGAGGATGACATCCCTCGAATTTTAGGATCAAACGATTTGTAGAAAATAAATTAAAAATAAAATACTCTGAGCTGTCTGATTAAGATCAAACAGTCAAAGACTTACTTGTGACATTATGACTGAAACTATCATAGCTGTCCATTCAAATTAGATGGTTAAGAGATGGTAGTGGCATATAAAAAGGGTCCCGTTTTGAAAAAATGTATATAATGGTAGGAGGGTTAGTTGTATCATTTACTTTTGATCATTGTTAGAAAAACCAGCCGGTTATCTCGGAACCGCTAGGGTTCCGAGTCTGATTAGGGGCGGTTTGGGTATCTCCTAGCCTAGGGTACAACCCCATAAAATTTGAGGCCCAAAATAGGCCAGTTAGGGGTCGAACTGGTCGTGTTTTGGCCTAACCGACTGGTTTTTATGCTAACCGGACGGGTAAGAGAATCTAACGGGTTTTATGAAAAAATAGCATTACAGTTAAAATAGCGCCAATTATTTTCAATTGAAGCTGTTATTTGATGCAGGGATTCACAGGTTGATTTTTTCAAGCTTTTTTATTTTCTTTTTTGTTATTTTTTGGCCTTTTTCATGCTTTATAGCTGTAAAACACTATTTATTCTCTATAAAACAAGCAAATTTGAATCCAAGATTGAAAAATCAAGAGATTTTGTGGATTGAATTATCATATTTTCACGCCTTTTGAAATTTCCGCCATTTCATCAATATCATCTTCAATAGTCAAAGGTTTTTGCTGAAATTTGAGGGTTTTTAATCCTAATCAAATCATCTACCATGTACCTCTTTCAATTTGTTCAAAAAACAAAATATTAGAGGTTGATTTTGGCCCGAAAAGCTGTTGTTCGAAAAACAATGCAAAAAAACCGACTTTAGATCTTTTTTTATCAAAATGATTTGTGTATTTTGATCATCAAGGCTTCATTTGTCACATAAAATATGTATGCTTATTTATTATTGAGTAAATATTTTTATATAAATTTCACAAATCTGATATTTTCAATTAAAAAAAAATACCAAATATTTTTTTTTACGATTTTTGGTGCATTTGAAAGTTTGGTCGAAGCTTTTACAATACTTGTGTGTTGATTATTTGATTATCTGAAGATTGATGGTCGTTTCTTGCTTGAAATGTTACTCGATTTTAGAAGTTTTTGAGAAATCAATTTTTCAAAATAAATTTATTTTTTCTTAATAAAAATATTATTTTTGATGAATATAGAAAGTGTTTTTCTATTTTTCTTAATAAAATAGTATTTTTTAATAAAATTATTTATTTTGATAAAAATATGTTGTTTTGATTAATATGACAAAATCTATATGTATCGGGCATCTTGTCTTTTACCGATGAAATTTTATATGGACATGTAAAAGTTGGTGGATCAATTTCTTTTCAATTGTTTCTAATTGTGATCAACAATATCTTGAAGTGTTGTAAAACTTGAAACTGGAGTGCGTAAACAGATATGTGTGCTTATATTTTTTAGTAATAAGCACAAATTAATGTAATGTTTTTACAACACTTGAATATCTAGAGTACATATTTACATTGGGGTAATATACATGTGGTAAGGTTTTGTAAACTTGTTATCAGACTTCATTCTAGGAACAAATAGATTTATGTGACCTGCTTGGGATCTTGTACAAGACTATAGTATTCAAATATTAATTTATATAAAAATTTGTTTGAATTTTTTTTGTAAGATAAATATATGTAATAAGATCATATACACTTAATCTAATTTTTTCAATTTTTTAAATTTTTATTTTATTTTTTCGGGGGTTTTTTACCCTTTTTTTTTAAAAAAAATATACTTGATCGGTTAGTCCAGTTAACCGCCCCCGATTAGTCTGATTCTAGTTTTAACTGCTCGCAGCCCCATGTCTAGTTAATCGGTCCAATTCGATTTTACGAGCACTGCTTTTGATACAAGGTGGTGACAATCATAATTAACTGTTGGATATAAAATCATGTGGTTGATGATGTGTAATTGATTGGGCACAAAATCTAAAACAAAATTCTCGAATGTTGTGATTCACTAATCTATTAGATTTCACATCCAATGGCTAAAAATAATTGCGGCTTCCTTGTACGAAAAGTAGGTGGGTTGCATAATATACAATCCCATTGTATACAGTACTTTGGAACTATTTCTCATATGGGAATGTTATTCAAAGTATAGTGAACCTGCACTCCATCTTGGGCAGTCAACTTTCTCTCAATTAAGTAGGAAAAAGCATTCTAAAGTTGGAAAACCGTCCAGTTGATCATCTCGATCTATAATCTAAAATAGGTGGTTAGGATAAAAAGTAGGGTGAGGTTTGTATAAGGTGTCAACCTTAAACAATCACGATAGGGTGCGCCTCAAAATCTCATTAAAAGATGTATTTTCGGTGCAGAAACTCTTATCATAGCCTAAGAGTCTATTTTTCACATCTTTTTATGAAATTGAAAGCTCAAAAATGGTAATGATCTATGAACACTTGGAAATCTTAAAAATAGTCGGTCCAAATAATATATTGTAAGATGTATTATTTTTAAGACTTAAGATTCATTTTTTTTCCCATATCCATATATATGGAGGACAAGATGATCAATTGGAGAATTTTCTAGTAATGAACCAACATTCTTCGATAGTTTTTTAGGTGCACCTTACTTCTACCGTATAAGGTTGACACCTTATATAAACTTTTTCCTAAAAAGAAAGATGACTTATTGAAGATTCCTCCTCAAGTTGCCAAGAAAATTGAATCTTTAATGAGGAATTTTCTCTGGGGCTCTTCTGAAAATTAAAAAAAGTACCATTTTCTTCGTTGGGATAGAGCGTGCACTCCTAAGAAAGAAGGCCGATTGGAAATAAGGAAAATTAGAATTGTAAATCAGGCTTTACTCTGTAAATGGTGGTGGAGAAGCTTAAACTTCAAAGATCAGCTATGGTATCAAGTTATTTTTGCTAAGTATGGAGATGACAGATATAAATTGTGGGTTGGATTGAGAAATGGTACAAGGGGGATGCCCTATTGTTGGTGATCCATTAACTCATGTAAATATTTGATATGCATGGACATTCGATGGAATTTGGGAGATGGCTGTAATATCTCATTTTGGCACCATAAGTGGTTTGGCTCTTAACCTTTGAAATACGTCTTCCCTTTATTTTTTCGATGTATGGATAATTCCAATGGCGTTATTGCTAATATTTTTGAAATTAGGAACAATCAGATTGTATGGAATATTTTTCTCCCCTATAATAGAATTTTGAACCAGATTTTGAGGAGTACATTGAACTATTGACACTACTTCAGGAAGTTTATATTCCGCAGAATGCATTTGATAAGGTTGTTTGGGGGATTGAGTCAGATGATTTATATTCGGTGAAATCAATGTATAAGTTACTTTTCTATGAGTCTATGCTTGAAATTACCACTATTTGGGAATGGCCTCTGCCGCTTAAGATTCAAGCCCTCTTGTGGTTGGCAGTGCAAGATAAGATTATCACTGTTGTTAATCTTATTAAGAGAGGTAAGATTTTGCCTAATATATGCGTAATGTATAAGAATGATGCTGAAAAAGGTGCTTACTTATTTTTCCTTTGTTCTTCTACTTTTAAAATTTGGCGATGGTTTTTTTGACCAACTTGGGTTTGGTATAGTTATGCCGTTGGAAGTTAAGAGGATAATCTCAAACTTAGCATTACCTATGCTTCCACATATAGGAGTGGTGATTTAGCAAATTGAGAGAGGACTGATACTATAGGAAGTTTGGAAGGAAAGAAATAGAAGAGTTTTTGATGGAATTTGTATGTCTGTTAAGAGAATTTTGAAGAAAATATTATACTCTATTTGGCTCTGATGCTCAATTACAAAAGTTGGGAAAGATATTATGGAAGTGGATGTTAGGAGAAACTTATCGAATATTTTCCAATTGGGCTCTTTTAAGTGTAGGCCTAAGGGGAGATGGGTACCTTATTTGGAAAGGATATTTAAACTTAATTTCGATAGTAGCTCCTTAGGTAATCCGGGTCTAGCTGATTTTGGAGGAGTGGTGAGGGATTGGAATGAATATGTTGTCTTTTCTTATGCAAGCCCTCTAGGAGAGAAAATTGCAAACTGTGCAGAACTCTTGGCTCTTTTTAATGATTTAAAACTTCTATTGTGGAAGGTAGTTCAAAGAATGCCATCAAGTGGTGTAATAGGAAACCAAAATCGCCTTGGGAATTTTGGTCCATTTTGCTACAAATTTGGGACATGTCTAGTCTTTTTCTTTTTTCCCTTGTGCATGTTTTTCGTGAGGCCAATGTATTGGCGGATTTCCTTTGCTTTAACTGAGACTTTGGTCTCGGATTCCGGAATTTCCTTTTAATCACTGATTAATAAAGCTATGAATTTCTCTTAAAAAAAGAAAAATGACATATTTCGAATGCTTGGGTGGCACCTTAAATGAGGTTTATCAAATTAAATGTGATCGTTGTTTGTATGGGAATTCAGGTTGGGGGGATTATGCAAGACATATTTATGGAGTTGCTAAGCAAATGACAACAAATGAAGCTTAGGTGGTGTTTGCTGCAAGGGTTAAAGTTGCCAGAGTGTGGTAAACAAATTTTTGTTGAAAAAGATGTAGTGAATGTAATCATGCAATCAGTTGTTGAAACAATGGCATGTTGGTATGGATTCGCTCGGTCCGATCTAGTAATTGGTCACCCCCACTCTGGTTTTGCATAAATATAAGAAAATGATCGAGTCTAGAAGAGAATCGATGGTTCAGCACAGTAAAACAATTATTCTCTATAGTTAAACGGTTATCCAAACCACTGATTCATTGATTCGAATTAGTTTTTGGCTGATTCACTGTTTTTTAACATGTTTTTTTTGCCGATTCATCGTTTTTTATAAGGCCATTGTGTGTTGATTCTTCCTTATATATGGACCAGCGCTTGATAAATCCAGATGATTGTTCATCCATGTGAAAACCTGACCTATACACATCAGTGACTCAAAATTCATCAATTTCCTTTGAAATTACTCGAGATGAATCAAGATTTGAAAGTCAGCAATTTTTGTTGAAAAAATTCCTAGAATCACTTTTAATTTCTTTGCTTCTTTTATATATGGAAAAAATAAAAAATACGGCTTAGGCATTATGAAAAAAAGTAAAGCCATGTCTCAAATCTCACTGAACATTATAGTTTTGGAGTCGTGTAACATTCATATTAATCGTCTCAATATTAACCATTTTGAATATGAACAAATATTAGAATTTCAAGTCCTATAATAAGTGTACCATTTTTTGAGCTACAAGTTCATTATCAAAAGTAAAAATAGATTTTCGAGCCATCACAAGATTTTTCATGCCCAAAATGTTTTTTGGATAAAGTTTTAAGGTGAGGTTTTACTTTTTTTTATGTAAGGCCTCGACCTTATAAAAAACCGCATTATTATCAAAATAAGTAAACCATCACTTTAAAACTCATCTAAAAATGCATTTTTGATATAAAAACCCCTTGATCATATCGACTTTGGCAGATATGATTGTAAAAAAAAAAAGAAAAATTTTAAACCCTTAAAATATTATGTATTGTACCTAATTTGACCCTAAAAATAAGTATGAACTAATTCCCAAGATCTATACTATTTTTTAGCTTCAAAATTCTTGGTGTTGAAAATTGATTTTAAAGCCACTATAGATATTTCTCTTGTTTTCATTTATTTTTACCCTAAGCGTGGTAGAAACACCATTAGCGTGAGAGAAGGGGGAAGGGGGAAGGGGGAAGGGGGTGTGGTTCGTATTATGTCTTAGCAAATGAGAGAAGGACACATAAGCAAAATGCCACGTTTCGCTTGTTTATTGGCTTAGACCACTACGGAAACGTGGCGGCAATTCCCTGTAAAACCCGCGCCAGAGCCCCAAATACACGTTTCAGTCTCCGAAATCTGAAGAGAGAGAGAAACAAGTGTAGAGAGAGAAAGTGTCTTTCAAGCTCCTAGTTTTCATCTCTGGTTTTGCAGGAAACTTCAACGTGGCTCCTTCAAGCGCAGGAGTCTCTTCACCCTCTCTCTCTAGAAGGAGAAATACGCAATCATCGATTAAGGAATCTCCTTTTGAATCTGGTTCAACAAGGATCGTTTATCGGTTACCCCTTGATCTTCCATTTTGGCAGCAAACCTGGTTTCTCATTCTTCTCTTTTTAATGGCTCTCTCTCTCTTTGCCCTAGCGCTTTTCCTGTTGCTAGGGCTTGATCTCGAAGAGGGGTCGCCTTTCCCTGCTTCTGCGGCGCAAGAAGGTGTTGAGGTATTTGAATTCCTTTTTGTTTCTGTGAATTCTGGAGAAGGGGTTTTGATTCGTTCTTGTGTTAATTGTTGGGTTTAGCATTTTCTTAAGGTTTTTTCTTTTGTGTTTTTGGTGGTCGAGGTCTGCTTTGTTATGTGATGATAGTTTGTTTTTGCCTTTTGAATTTGAAACTAGCTAAGTTTTTGCTTAGGTTTAAAAGGTAGTCTGATTTGGTGATTCTCATGGATTTCTCATCTATTTCTTGTCATGGTTAACCTTGACAGTCGTCAATATATGAAATCCCTTAGCATGCAAAGTTATGGCCGGATTTGTATGAGATCCAAGTGATTGTCGTGGGTTCATTTTGGCAATTGACGAAAACATACAAAGTTTTCAAGGTGTTATTCTCGGTGTTATTGACTTTAAAATCACTTCTTCTGGTAATTAAAGGTTTTCTAGGTTTGGTAATGGAGTTACCCTCCTATTTAATTGTCTGATTACATTGGGCTCCACCGACCAGTGATGAGTTGGTTTTTTCTTTTCAGTGCTCTTTCGTTTGAATTGTGACTTTTTCATGGTTTATTTTTCTTATGTGATTGTTCTTTATGAAATGCCACAGATAACTTATGGAACAGTTTTGAAGCTGGCGCACGAGAAGACAAAATTCCGCCTTCATTCTCATGATGTTCCGTATGGGTCTGGAAGTGGGCAGCAGTCTGTTACTGGTTTTCCTAACGTTGATGACTCAAATAGTTACTGGGTAGGTAGTTACTGCTCTGTTTTGTTGGTGTTTGTATTTTTTCTGCATGCGATATTTTGTTTTGTTGAACAATTGGCTATCTATGGCATGTAATTGGTAGCTTGAAATTGTTTAATGCATCGTCTTCACTGTAGTTGATCTATGAATGGTTGCATGATTCAATAAGAAAAGTTTTCATGGTTTATAAATTATTTAAATTTCATTTTTTTATGATAATTAGCTTTTCACTTATGATGGGCATGTAGACGGTATACCTAGTCAAACCCCAAGGCACATACAAGCACAAAACATAAAACGTTTGGGAGAAAACATATTAAACAGCAAACAAAGTCTTAAAGGATAATCTGGTAAGAGGGAGTAAATCGACTTTAGTCTCAATCTCTCTTTGACTTCCAGATCAACTATGCCAAGAACGTGGCATCGATAATTTTCTGCCAAATGACATTGCCAAAATGTGCATTTGCATTGTTTAAATTGCATTTGTCATGTGCAGTGAGTAAAAAAATGGACCGCCTAGTGCCTAGGAGGCCGCGAATGCAGGCCATAAGACCTGGGTGTGGCCAAACTAGGCGGGTGGCCAAGGAGGTCTCCTAGGCGGTCTAGAAGGCCTAGGCGCCATCAACTAGGTGGGCGGCCAAGCGGGCGGTAGGCCGACCGGTGGGGGCTGCCGCGCTGCGCCCCATCCAGGGGTGGAAAAAAATATTTTTTTAGGGTTTTTTTGCAATTTTTTTGAAAAAAAATGCTTTTAAAGGTGGTTTTTATGTTCATTTGAAACCTAAGCCCACAAGAATCCATTTTAGTGAGAGAAACTTCAAAAAAACTAGATTTTGTGATTTTCAGATTTTGTGATTTTCATTGAATTGAAGTGTTTCCCAAAGTTACGGGAAATGGATCCAAATATCACCCATCAATATTAGATTTAGTTCTGAAGTTTTTTTTAGCCCTATTAGAGGGTGTTTTTGAATATTTTCGCACCAGAAAACATCTCATAGGGAGTTCGAGCAATCAAAGTAAGTGCAGAACTTTATTTTTTATTTTGAGATGTCTTCTTCCGTATCTAGTCGAAGTGGAGATCCGGGTTGGAAATATTGATATAACCCGAATCCGAATGACAAAAATTGCATAAGCTGCAATTATTGTGAAAAGGTGCAAAAAGGGACATAAACCGGTTTAAGAAACATTTTGCCGGTATTCAGGGGAATGTTGCCCCTTGTAAAAATGTTCCTGAAGCTATTAGAGAGGATTATATGAGTTTAGTAAAACTCAAACAGGAACAAAATCCTTGTCATTCGGATAGGTCTATTTCTAGTTTTGCTAGAAGAAGTGATCCGGGTTGGAAGTAGGGTCATAACCTGAAACCAAACGATAAAAATTGTATAAGGTGTAATTTTTGTAAATGAGCCTTGTTCTATAGAAATATCTTGTTCAGGTTCTTCTAGAAGTGGTGATCCGGGTTGGAAGTATGGTTATAACCCGAATCAGAATGATAAAAATCGTAGTAAATATAATTATTGTGGAAAGGATACTAATGGGGGTATTTATTGGTTAAAAAAACACTTTGCTAGCATTAAGGGGGGTTTTGCCCTTTGTAAAAATGTTCTTGAGGCTACTAGGAAGAAAATTATACAATATTTGACTTTAGAGAAGCACAAAAAGATCGAAAAGGGTAGAGCAGCCAAGACTCCTAGGGCTTCATCCTCATAGAGTAAGATGGAGATAGAAGAAGAGGAGGAAGAGGTAAATTCAGAAGAAACAGAGGAAGACGAGCATTATGTTGAAGAGGTAGATGACTCTAATCATGATGGCCTCGAATTTGATGCACATGATGAGGCTTACCCTACTCCTTCTGATGATGATGATGACTGAAGAATGAAGAGTTGAAGATGCTTGACTCTTGGTTTTGATTGTTGAGTGTTGACTATTGAGTCCTAGACTGTATATTTTTTTTTTTACTTAATGGTTTCTACTATCTAACTTCTGTGTGTATCAGTGTATGCTTGTATGGTTTTAGCATGGTATGAAAATATGGATTATGGACTATCAAAATTCTCCTCATTCATAGAAATATCAAATATGATTACTGATAGAATATCAAAATTCTAAAATTTGTGATAAGAATATCAAAATTCTCCTCATTTATGGTTAGAATATCAAAATTCTAACATTTTTCTTTCTATTGGGCAGCCCAGGTTCTGGGCGCCCGCCTAGGCATTGGGCGGCCTAGACCCCCCACGGCTGCCTAGGTGCCGCCTAGCGCTTTTTGAAACACTAGTCATGTGCTAGCCCTGAAAATCTGCTTAGCTTTATTATTAAATTATAATTTTCTAATCGGTATAATATCTAGGTGACACTTGCAATCTTGCCATGGTCACTCGCAATCATACAAAACAAAAGTGTGGCCTTCCACAATGCATGAAAAGTTGGAAACAAAATCCGATAGAAAGACTGAAGCTTCCTTGAGTTGGGCATTACTGAGACATACGTGAACACAATGAGTTGTTTTACCCATTTCAAAGATTGCATCGCATTGGTTATTCACAAAAGATATCTGCGAATGTTGTCTGAGGTCATTGTTTAAAAACTTGTTGAACCTTCCTAGGCCTCACCTGAGACGGCTTGGTTAAGGACCCTGGTAAATCCTGATCCAGTGCATCAAGCCTCACCTGAGTCATACTTTTTTGGCCCTTCTTTGTTATTTTTGCAGGCTCAGCTGAGTCGTGTTGAAAATTGACTAAGTCGAACTGGCTGGCTCAGGTTGGTACTTGCCCAAGTCTGTGCCTGGATCTGTGTTTTGAGACATCGTGGGTCGAATCTGTTTGTATAGGAAGGTTTGTGCAATGGTTTCTTTTGAGAGAAGGAAATGGTGACTAAATGCTTTATCATGGATGTAGATGGGTTATTAGGAAGGTCAAGGATTGCAAAGTAAGGTCGCATTGCTAGAAGTGGTCCTGATTCCTCTTAGTGAGCATAGGGGAGTGTTCTCCTGTAGTTCCAATGACAAGGGGAGGTCTTGGTGGCAAGCGGGGATAGTTTTGGGACTCCCTAGCACTCCCCCTCCCCCGCCCCCCAATTCCTGAAACCCCTAAAAGAACTAAAAAAGGTTAATGGTTGCATTTGAATGATTGATAGCAGAAAATCCAAATTGGCAATATGACCACTGTCTCCATAAAATTTCCTCTAGGGCTTCATAATGGAAACGTTGTTAATGCACTTCTTGAGAATGAAAGGGACTTTTAGGCTTGTAGCTTGGGGTCATTTGGTGCTTTCCTTGAATTAGATTATCTTCTTTGAGGATGTTGCCACTAGGCCTTAACTGTAGCCTAGTGGAGGGAGAGAAATGGTCACATTTTTAGAAATATCAGCAAGCAAATGTGAGTGGTGGAGTACGTTAAGAGGGGAATGGACTATTAGACAATGAGAGAAATGGTTGCATTTTTAGAAATATCAGCAAACAAATCTGAGTGGTGGAGTACATTAAGAGGGGAATGGACTATTAGACAATGTTCACATAGACAAAATTATAAGATTCAATGTCTAATACAGATTTAAAGTTTCTAGTATTCGGGATATCGTCCTTGCATAAGAGCCGATCAAAGATGGAGGGTCCTTGCATAAGAGCAGATCAAAGATGTTTCATGGTAAGGCATTTGGTGTAGGAATGACATAGTAAAAGTTAGGCGTTATTTTTCCATGTGCAAAGCGCGGTGAGAACAATGTTGAGGGCCTCAGACATGCTTTGCTTTGAGCCACTGTTTTGGTCTTAGATTCAGTCTCCATCACAAGTTGTATTATGTCTTTAATTATGTGAACTACTAAGTATCCATCATTACTATAAGAAGGCCTTGTAAAAGGCTTCATGGGGAAGGGGAAGGGGAAGGGGAAGGGGAAGGGGAAGGGAAAGGGATGGGAGCCTTAAGCATTTGAAAGATTGGAGATGTCCTGAGTAAATTGGTTCCTATGGCTGTTTTTTTTTTAAAATAATTATTGTCCTATGACTTCAAATTAGACACTTGTTTCTCTTGGATAGAATTAATGTGACCCCTTTCAGGGCTTGATAAACGTTTTGTTTGTAGCACTATTCCATATTCCTTTTAATATTATTGAAAATGATGAGATTATCTAATGACTATTGAAAATGATGAGATTATCTAATGACTATTGAAAATGATGAGATTATCTAATGACAGCAATACCCAAAAGTTTATCAATATGAGATTATCTCATTTCATAATAACTTCGGCAGAGATATTGACAAACTGAAAAATCAAAAGAAACTTTGACAGAGATTAACAATTCGATATAGGCAAAAACTAACAATTTGATATAGGCAAAAACATTTTCTGGCGGTACAACAAAGCCCACAGAAATTTAGTAATTCAAAGGAGATTACTGACCTTGCAATTTAACCTTGTCAATGATTTCATGATCTCATGTTTAAACAATATTTTCAAACTCGCTCAGCCTCGAAACTTGGGCCCTGGCCTGGCTGAGTTACTCAGGGGAGTTAGAGTTGACTCACCTGAATCAATGCTAAGCCACCCAAAAGGCTAACGAAAACCCAAAAAATAGGAAACATCCTAAAGACCTGGTAAAATTTAGAAATAAACAGTCAAAACAACGAAAAAGGAGAAACATGAAAATTATATAAAAGATAAACAAAAAAACGAAATATAAGAAACATGGAAAATTGGTTGTAGAACGGTTCCTCAGAAATGAGTATTAATAGAAAAATCATCATAAATAAGAAAACATAAAAAGTATATACAAAATTAATTATAAATGAATGATATTGACTTGAAATAAATTAAATATATGAATTTACATTTCAAAAATGATAATTTCCTGGAATATTGAGGCCGATCCCCAATCTTCATGCTTAGTGTGAATTCATCCCATCAATCCTTATCAAAGCTTCCTTAGATAATCCCAATCAAAACTTCTATGGATCTAGGTGATCTGATCTCTTGAAACTTTTGCATGAGTAGTACATTTGAAACTAAGATCTGTCTAAACTAATTTTTTTGTCTTTTCTTGTAAAGCACACATGCTTATGCTTGCTAGAAGATCACATAAATGTTCTTCGAGAACAAATTTCATCAAAGATCGGCCATCTATTCTGACGAAATCACAACTTTTTGGAATTTGCAAAACTTGGCCGCTTTTTTGATCTCTCAAATCCAACAAACTTGATGGTTTTTACCCAATTTTGGGTTATCTGATAGAAATATATACGTAAACAAGTCCATTGGAGAAATTTGGGTTCAAATGAGGTTTTTTGTAAAAATGGAATTTTTTTTTATTTGCCTCCAAGTTTTGGGCTCAGCACCATGAGATCAAGTAATAGCTGGAGTCAAGGTTGGACTCGCCAAGTTAGAAAACAATGTGGTTCAAATGGTAGAACAATGGGGACTTAGGAAGAAGAAGTCTGGCTTGGAAAAGGAAGACCTACTCCTATTACAGTCAGGAGTTCAGTAGTTGTTTGGGATAGGGTTACACAAAGAAGATAGTTAACATTTTGTTGTCTAACATTTTGCATGTTCCGTACTCTGAAGTTTCTTCCAAGTCTTCTGTGGTAGTGTTAGTGTTTTATACTTCATAAAGAAATTGAATCCAAATTATTTTTTAGGTAACAATCATGTAGAATGTACTTCTTCATTGTTATCCTGGAATTTTTCTTCCTATTACTAGTCGCCCTTGAAATTGGAATGTGGCAATACGCTATCAAATATTACATGCTTGATTTGAAATTCTTTTTTTATTTTTAATTTTTTTTAATTTTTAACACCTAGCAATAGGGTGGTGTTGCATTTTATGTGGCGGCACCAGAGTTTTAAGAAATTTTGGGTCAGATCGAAATCGCTTGATTCGACTTAAGAATCGTTGGGACTGGCCCGATTGCCTTAATATCGGGAACCTAGCGGTTCAAGAATGAACCAACCGCTTCTTTGGTAGAACCGGTTGGTTCTGTCAGGGAATTGGGGCATTAGGCCCGACGAGACTGCCCAGTTCCCTTTTTTATTGTTTTTATTTATTTTCAATTATTTATTTTTTAATTGAAAGAAGGATGGTAGAGTGGCCCACCCCTCTCCATGCAATTAGGCAGCCTCAAAACCCATGTATGCTTGGGCTGCCTACCACTCGTGACCCTCTTTTATTGCCTTGCACAGACAGACACACACACACAACCCCCCGCACTTCAACCAAAAAAAAAAGAAAGAAGGAATCTACAAAAGTGCCTGAGGTGGGACTAATAAAAGCAAGGGTTTTCCCACATTGGGGATGTTTGAAGGTGGAAAACCCATGCCTTTTAATTTAATCAAAGCAAAAGGAAAAATTAAGTTATGAGGGGGCACATTTATCAACTACTTAAAAAATAAAGGAAAGACTAATTTATTTTGCTTCATTTTAACCAGCTACTTATGGACAAGTAAAGATCAAGTTAAAATGAAACAAAAGTAAAATTAGAGCAATTAACAGAGTAATGTAGCAAATAAGGGGAGTTCCACAAAAAAAAGATGGGAAAGAATCAGAAAAAAAAGAAAAGAAAAGAAAAGGCTTTGATCCTTAGACCTATGCAACATCATTAAAAATTTCATGGCATATCAAGTAATGATCCAACTTAAGAAGATAAAAAGCCCAGAAAAAATGAAAAGTCATTCCATAAATACCATATGATTCATGAAAGCGGACCCATAAGAGTAAACATCAAAGACCCATCTCAAAACCATGAGTTTTCCTCTCATCACATCAAGAACAATATCAGTTTAATAAAAAATTAGACCTAGCAGAGCAAATGGCAGATACCAACCTCAAAATATAAATGAATTTAATGGTCAACAAACACTGAGACATAAAACAGGTTCTTAGTAAAGAAAAAAAGACCTAGAAGAGCAAATGACATGTACCAACCTCAAAATCTAAATGAATGTAATGGTCAACAAACACTGAGGTATGAAACTGGTTGTTAGTATTTATGTATTTTAAGTAAAATAATGAATCCATAGTGCAATATTCCTTTTTTTTTGGGGAACATAAAAAACTAGACTTTAAGAAATTTTAATGATCTTTTGAAATTTTTTTAGGCGGTATTATAAAGGTGAGTACCTTAAACTTTCCCTTAACCCATCCCAAGCCCGGGCAAAGGAGGTGGGTTTCATTAAGTAGGTAGCCATCGTAAAACTTTGCCACAACTTATCATGAATCCTGAACCTATGTTGTATGCTCATTACTGAGGGTGTGGCCCTTGATAGAGAATAATGGAGGAACAAGATTCACGTTGCCGACCCCAAATAATTGGGGTAAGGCTTAAATGATGATGATGATGAAGAAATTATTTTGGGCCGGATTCGCTCGAGCTGGCCGATCCACTGATCCGTATTTGTCGATTCATCAATCCTGACCAGTTTCCCGAACAACCAATTTTCCCAGTCGAGCCTGGTTTTGAAATATTGGGTGGTGCTATGCTTTAATTTATATGTTTTAATCTGCATTGCATGAAATTTATATGCTTGGATTTTCTGCCATACTTGCATGCCAAAATCAAATAATTGATTAATGCACTTGGACATATTAACCTATGATGGATTGGCAACTTTTGACTCTTTTTTGTTTTTTTTATGCTTTTTCTTTTCAGATATTGGATAATAGTAAACAAGCAATAATTTGCAGACATGTCTATTGTGAGGCTTATCTTTGTAATCTGGATAGGTTTGGGGATCAGATGATTTAATTTAAATTATCCTAGAATTTGGATTATGAAAGTTTTTTTAATTTAATATTGAATGTCACCCTTAAAAGACCATATTATTCTTCAGCTATTCTTTTGCTGTATCTTGTGCAGTACTGGGGCCGAAACTCTTACATTTGAAGCTTTCATTGAGTTTATATCAGTCATTGAATTGTTCATGTATATTTCTTTGCTTATGTTTATATCATGCATGTTTTTGACTTTGCATGCCACTCTTTGGCTTTCTTTCCCTACACTAATGAATAAATTAATAGTTTGGCCTTAATGGACATTAAAATTCTGCAGATTGTTAAACCTGAACCAGATACATCAGCTAAGCAAGGAGACCCTATAAAAAGTGGAACTATCATCAGGTTGCAGCACATGAAAACTCAGAAATGGTTGCATAGTCACTTGCATCGATCCCCAATATCTGGAAATATGGAGGTTAGTAGATTTTTACAATGTGGACTTGTATGTTGGTCTCTATGAGTTGCTGAGTTGTGATGTCTATCTTCCCTGATGATGCTATATGGCTTCGTACATAAATTCTTCCAATTATGAAGCTATATTGCAAATTATACTGTACTTGTTTTTGTTCTATACTTCTATAGATATGCAAGTTTTGAACGGTTCATTCCTTTTCAGAATTATTTCTATATTTCCTTGAACTATAATGGGGTAATTATTTTTTTGAAGAAAATGAACTGTAACATGGTGTATTGACCTTTCTAATGAAAGAATTAAACTTTTCTCATGTTGGCTTGGGTTTACTGAAGCCATTCTAATTAAAAAGAAAATGGAGTGTATCCTATGACAGTGATATCTAAATACATGCTCATTTCACTCCAAATTTGTGGGGATAACCTGACACAATAGATAGCGGGTTTGAGGTCACTGGTCAAATCCACTACCATGCTATATGTTAATTGATTTTGTGGCTACAAAGTTTTGTAGCATGCATTGGATATGTTCACTTGTAGTAAACACATCCAAACCTTATCTTCTCATACTTGTCAGTGTTTTTCTGGGCTCATTTTTTCTGAATTTGCATACTTAGTTTGGCCATTAGGTGAGGGATCAGTTTGGTCGTCAAACGATTGTGGCATTGTAAGTGTAACATAGCATGTCTGAATTGGCACATTTTGCATACTAGTATATCTCAAGGATTATATTTTCTCAAATTAACTTACCTCTGAAGTCAGTCTGATCTGAGGGAAACCTAATGCTATAGTTCTGATTTGGCATTTTGAAGGTTTTTGGAGCCAGGTTTTAGGGAAATTCCCTATTCGAAGTTTGCATTTTGGTGACAAATCCTAAAAGATTTAAATGATGCAGCATTAGAGCCTCTTCTAATTAGTAACTGATGGTGTGCTTCTTCCTGACCCAGTGATCAGTTTCCAATTGACTATCATCAAATTGAATATTTGCATTGTTTCTCTTATGGTAGGTTAGTTAATTCAAGTATCATGATCCTGTTATGTGGATGATAATCATTATATCATGAGATCTCCATTTAACGGTCCTTGCAGTTTCTGATTGGATTAGGAGTCAAGGATCAAGATACTAAAAATTATGTTCTTCACTTGTTTTGTATCAAATTGACCTATGGTTGTAAGTGACAAAGTGGAGTTTCTAAATCAATTTTGATGTGTGGATAATGCTATTTGTCCAGCATCTGGTTAAATTGCATTGATTGCAGCTCTGTTTCTTGCTTTAGGGATTTAGATTTTAGGACCTAGTCATTCTTGGAGATAATATTGATGCCATTTAAATAACCTGGAATCTTGTTTCGATGACTGAATGAGATATACTGAGTTAAGTTATAATAAGAGACATGTTAATTAAGGAAAGTGGTGCTCCTGAAAATGAGGTAGATCTTTGTGATTGGAGCCCATGTACGCATATGGTGAACCCTATGGAGAGCCCATTGGAGAAGTTTGGGGTTTATCCCACATTCCGTTTCTAATGACATGGTCCAGATGAATAACTAATTGGGCTTGTACTCCCTCCATACACGTTCAAATAAATAAGCTGACGTCTTATATCTGTTGTTCCTGCTGCTTCTGGTTGCGATGGCTCCAATGATGATGTTTTAAAACTCTATGTCATGTGAATAAAGTTCTTACTTGCACTTCGTGAACCTCGTGGGCACTCACATAGGTATAGTTCGTTGTTCTCTTTATCTTGAAATTACATTGTTTTTTTTTGACAAGGTTACACATAGGAATGGAACTTGAGACATTAGACTATGAAAACCTAGCCTTCACTGTCTCGACACACGCCTATTTCGACTTGAAATTACATTGTTTCTATTTAGGAGTTTAGTTATGCTTCATGATAACACTTGTGTTCACCGTTGCAGGTTAGTTGCTTTGGAGGACCTGGGGAATCTGATACTGGTGACTATTGGAGGTAATACTAGTATTCCTCTAATTACAACTCTCTCTCTCTCAAACAATTGTTTCATGCGGGCTGAACCGGGTTTCTACAATATGCGGTCCAGAGGTAGAAAACATCCATCTGATGTAAATAGGTGG
>NW_006500327.1:2952347-2963369 GCF_000471905.2 Amborella trichopoda
AGTTTTCATTTTTTTTTCATATTCATGATCTCCATGTTAAAGATTATATATTCTCTAAAAATTAGGTTTAAAATATATATATATTGCCAAGTCCATATTTCTACAATATGTGGGCTGGCCGCATGCTAACCGCGTCCCCCCTCTCTCTTTGATGGCTGTGCTTCTTATATAGGGTTGAAATTGAGGGGAGTGGGAAGACTTGGAGACAGGATCAAAGGATAAGACTGAAGCACGTGGATACAGGTGGCTACTTGCACAGTCACGATAAGAAGTACACTCGAATAGCTGGTGGTCAACAAGAGGTGAGAATGGAATAAGCAAATACCCAGTTTGGCAGTTGTAACTTTCCCTGCTTATTTTGGGAATCCATTTTCCTGGTGATTTATTTTTCTTTTTTGGGTGGCAACTCTTTTCAGGTGTGTGGCGTCAAAGAAAAACGTCCCGACAATGTTTGGTTGGCTGCTGAGGGTGTTTACCTTCCTATTTCAGGAAACAGTAGTTAACTTTTGTGGTGGCTCTCTCCATTATATTTGTAACTCAGTTCAGGTAGGGTGTCTCCAGGTATAACATCTTAGTGTGGTCAGAGAATGATCCATTTTTACATGATATCATCCTTCTGTATGACCCATTATGGGTGGGGTAATTGTCACAGTTTTGGTAACATGCTCTCTCTCTCTCTCACGCGTGCACACACGCGTGTATCTTACCATGCATGCAAACTTGTGTTGAAAGTTGAAGCACACTTGCAAGTTAATAGCCCTTAATGACTCCCATTCTTCATTGTACTCTCATCTTAAGGGTGTTTCAGGATATTTTTATGTTGGGAGAGTACAGGCTCTACCTCAACTATTGTAAGATCAAGTGCTTTTTTATTGTAGATAGAGGAGTTGTTTCTTGGTTCACTTGCAGCAGCAGATCTAGGTTCCATTTTGAGAGAGGGAGAGAGAGTTGCATAGGAGTTTAGGTGAAAGGGGAAAAGAGGGGAGATTGAGAGATAAAGCTCACGGTTCTTTAATGGAGGGGTTTTTTGATGGAGGAAAAGGGTTTAATGGATTTACGCGCTCACTTCCTATGCTATTAATTTCCCATTCATTTCTCTTGTACTATTCTCTCTCCAAAAAAAACTAAATACAAGGATGGAGATAGGAGATGATCGTGGGATATGGCAGTTCTTGTGCCATTGTTGTTTGTAGACAGTAACCTTGTGGAAGATACTAGGTGTAGAACTAGTGCAGTGGTGGTGGGTTCATTCTCTCCACCATCAAATGATATTTTTTGGCTTGGTTGATTGGGCAAAAAGGGCATGGGGTCTCTTATCAGTCTGAAGTTCGATAGTTGGGAGACAACAAAGTGTTATTTTTTCTTAAATTTGTGGATGAAGTTAATTTTGCCCTCTCTCTAGATTCACTAGGATCCACGGTAAACTTTTGTCTCTAGATGCTTGGCGGCCCTCAATCCATGGCTTGTTTGCTGAAAAGGAATGTGTCTGGGTACGGTTTTGGGGTATCTCACTACATGCATGGAAACTTGCTATCTTCCAGAAACTGACTAATGTGTGTGGGGTACTGTGAGGTTGATTGGAATTTGTTGAAGGTGGCTCCAATGGATTTTGTTTGTGTCAAGGTGTTGCGTGTGGTGAAGAATCCCTTTTCTTTTAGGATTCACCTGATGATTGGCACAAATATTTTTTTGATCGTCTCTGTGATAGAAGAAAAATGCCCAACCCCTGAAAAGATAACCCCAACCCGTAGCTTATGCGATGAGGGGTGGACGGTGGTTGATCATAAAAAGAAAAAGGAGGCGATCAATGGTGATGGCCCGTCTATTCAGAACCAGAGTCAGTACCAGGTTCCACGGTTGAGGAGCACACGTGGAGTTTTTTTAGAAACCAAGTGTTTGAAATTAAAAAAGAGATGGATACCGGTAGGCCGCTGTCTTAGCAATTTTTTTGAATATCTCTATTCATCTCCTATCTTGGTGGAAGGAAAGCAATCCTCTACATGTGCATTTGTTCTCGAGGGTCCACTGAAGTTGTTGAGGGTTGAAAGAGGGTTGCAAGAAGGAGATAGCTTGGCAATGGTGGAAATAGGCTGGGAGCAGCCGATCGGGATGCTCCCTCAGCCCTGCTCCTCCACTTTGTTAGTGTTGGGGAATTTGTAGGCTTGGAGATGATGACTGATGGAGTAGGGGACTCTTCTGTGACCCTTGTTGTTGGAAGCCCGATCCTAGTATCTGAAGATCCACAAGAGGTCCTTATTCCATCTGTTGGTTTGGTTGATGATAGTGCTGAGGATGATCTTTTGTCATCCTTAATTGATGATTGCAGGCTCTCCTTTGAAGCCCCTCTTGCTAAGGAGAGAATGAAGTTGGTGAAGGAGGCCAAACTGGAGGCAGGGAAAACTTAGCCATCGATGCCTGTCAAGAATGTCTGTACGAAAAAGGAGAACCGTGCTGTAAGGTTCTCAACACATCTAGCTGCTAGGGGCCCAAGGACCATGCTTGTGCAAGGAATCAGAATTCAAGAGGACCATGTGAAAGAATTTAACAGCCAGTTTTCAAGCGACAACCAAGATGAATTTCCTCCTCATGTTGCTGGTGATGACTCTGGTCCCTTTGAGGAAGGGCCATGTTCTACTTCTCACTCTTAATGATAGTTCTTTCATGGAATGTTAGAGGTTTGGGAGAAACCAGACGAAAAAGTGATATTAAACTGTTAGTAAGGAAATATAAACCTGATATTGTAATCTTGCAAGAAACTAAATCTGATGTTCCAAATTTTGCTTTGATTAAGGATATTTGGGGTCATGGGGCAGTTAAATTTGAGAGTGTGGATGCTATAGGGGCCTCAGGTGAGCTCTGGAGTTTATGGGATTTCCTCTCTTTTCATTGTTTGAGTGTGGAGAGAAGGGATATGTTTGTGACTATCTTTTTACAGGGGCCGACTTTTGGTAATTCTTGGGGTATTGTTAACGTTTATAGCCCTGTGATACTTTCGCTCAAAGAAGCCTTTCTTAATGATCTTGGTGATGTCTGGCTTGCTTATGATGTGTTAATTTGTTTTGGTGGTGACTTTAACTTCATTCGTTGGCCAGATGAGGCCTTGTTGAATATTGCTATTCGATGCGATTGTTTAATTCCTTTATTGAGTGACATCGGCTCTATGATTTGCCCCTCGCAGGGTCTAAATTTTATTTGGTCTATTAACAATGCTAATTGTCTAGTTATGTCCAAGCTTGATCGTTTTTTGATGACTGAGAATTGGGTGAAAGCTTTTCCTCTGGCAACAGTCAAAGCATTGCTGGGACTTTCATCTGATGACATTCCGCTATTACTTAATACTATCTTAAGTAATTATGGGAGAAAGCCTTTTAGATTGGAGTTGGCTTGGTTGGATGAAATGGGTGTTGCCGATTTGATCAAATTCACTTGGGAGAATTCTATTAGCTTTAGGTCAATGGATTTCTAGCTTCATAAAAAGCTTCTCAATGTTAAAAATAAATTGTGAAGTTGGAGATCTGAGAACTGCTACTCAATCAAAACTAAAATTGACAATATCTTGGATGACTTACAGAGATGGGATCAGGACATTCAACAAATGAGCTTTATATATGAGGCTGCTGTTGGGTTGAGAAACAAGTTGTTGTCGTCTTTGGATGCCTTTAATAGAGCTGAGGAGATCTACTGGAAACAGAGGTCCAGGGTAAAATGGTTAAAAGAAGGTGACTGTAATACCAAGTTTTTTCATGCTATTGCTAGTGCACGTAAGAGACATAATGACTTGTTTGGTCTCCTGGTCTCGGTTGTGGCTGAAGATGATAATACAGCTTGGGAAAACAATGTCTTGGCTCACTTCCATAAAGCTTTCTCTTTTGAAATCCCCTTCAAGCCTAATCTGAACAGACTGGCCTTTCTTACTATCCCTTCTTCTATTGCTGACAGTTTGGAAAAAGAGGTTTCGACGGATGAGTTTAAGCTAGCAGTGTTCAAACTCCTTGGAGATAAGGCCCCAGGACCAGATGGCTTCTCCTTGGCATTCTTTAAGAGATTTTGGCCGGTGGTTAAACTAGAGTTATTGAAGATGGTGAGGGAGTTTATGACAACTGGGGAGTTTCTTAAAAGGGTAAATGCCACTTTTATTGCTTTAACTCTAAAAATGTTTGTTATATCTACTTTATCAGATATTAGACCTATCAGCCTTCTCACTAGTCTTTATAAAATTGTAGCTAAAATCCTTCTTGAAAGGCTGAAAACAGTTTTCCCTATGCTCATCTCGGATACACAGTTGGCCTTTATTCAAAGTAGGTTGATTTCAGACAGTGTTTTAATTGCTCAAGAGTGTATCCACTCTAGATTGATAAGCAAAGAACCGGGGGTATTGATGAAACTGGATTTGGAGAAAGCCTATGACAAAGTGGAATAATGCATATTCTTAAAGATTATGAAACAAATGGGTTTTGGACATAGATGGAGAAGCTGGATCTTTGGTTGTCTTTCAACGACGTACTTTTATGTTCTCATTAATGGAAGCCTAAAAGGCTTCTTTAGGGCATCTAGGGGTTTAAGACAGGGCGACCCTTTTTCACCCTTTCTATTTATTTTGTATGCTGAATGTTTTAGTAAAAATGATATGTAAAATTGTGGAGAGGGTATTTTCAGGCTTTAATGTATCTCATAATAATCTCCGAAATTTCCCACCTTCAATATGTTAATGATACATTGCTCTTTTGTGATGCTAGTAGAGAACAAGTTGATAGTATTGAGAGGTTTTTTATCTGCTATGAGGTGTTAATGGGGTTAAAAGTTAATTTAGGAAAACGACTATGATTGGGGTTAATTGTGACGAGGATATGGTTAGAGACCTTGCTTTGAGGTTTGGATGTAGTGGAAAAATTCCCCTTTAAGTACTTGGGTTTGCCCATATCAGATGGAAACATACCGGTTGCTGCTTGGGACAGTGTCATTCAAAGGGTATAATTAAAGCTGGAGTTGTAGAAGCCTAAGTACCTATCCTTGGGAGGTCGAGTTACTTTATTCAACTATTGTTTAACAAACCTTCCAATATATCAAATGTTTTTGTTGCGTATGCCGAGGGCTGTGACAAAACGTATCGAATGTATGATGCGCAATTTTTTACGGGGCTTTTTCGGTGATGAGAGGAAATATCACCTCATTCAGTGGGATAAGGTTTGCACACCAAAGAGAGAAGGTGGTTTAGGGGTGAGGAGAATGAAGTGTTGCTTTGTAAGTAGTGGTGGTGAAGGCTTACATGCAAAGAACAACTATGGTGCAAAGTACTCTTATCAAAGTACGGAGTCGATAATTTTGGTATGTGGATTTGCAGAAGAGAGGGTAGGAAAAGTACGTCTCCTTTATGGAGAGATATTTTTGCCCGAAGATAGATAGTTGATCGCAACACTCGATGGTTGGTGGGTGCGGGTACAATGGTTTTGTTATGGCATCACAAATGGTTGGGAGATGAGCCTTTGAAATATGTTTTTCCCCTTTTGTATGAAAATGGTCAACTTGCCGTAGGCAACGGTAGCAGATGTGATGGAGTTTAGAAGCGATAAGATTAGCTGGAATATCATTTTTCCTTATGATAGAATTCATAGTCATATCTACCTTCTGTTTGTTAATATGTTACGAGAATTTGAGCTTACTTTTATTACGCAACATAATGAGGATGAAGTGGTGTGGGAGATTGAAAATGATGGCCAATTTTTGGTTAAGTCTGTCTATAATCTTCTGTTCTTTGATAGGGTTCGTTGGACTCTGCCAAAGATTTCGCAGATATGAAGATGGTCTATTCCACATACAGTTCAAGTATTCATTTGGTTAGCTGCCCAAGACAAAATTTTAACTGTTGATAACTTGATTAAGAGAGGAAAGATTATCACTAATGTGCGTCTCATGTGCAAGGTAGATGGCGAGAGTGGGCCACACTTGTTTATTCATTGCTTGTTTATATCCAGAATTTAGTGGTGGTGTTTTTAGTTGTTGGGCTTTAACCTAACCCTACCACAATTTGTCTTAGACTTGATAACCCAACTTGATGTGCCTCTACCGAAGATTGAGAATTCTATTTAGAAGATTCTTTAAGGTGTTATTTTGTAGGAAGTATGGTTGGAGAGAAACAGAAGAACGTTTGAAGGAAGAGTTTGTAGCTTTGACATAGTGTTAAATAAAATCAAACTTTTCCTATGGTCATGGTTGTCGGTGACTGAGGACGGCTGGGGCATGTCAAGGTTGATGCCATGATTAACCTTTTCAACCTCTTTTTTTTGGATGTGCCAAAGATCAGACCATGCCTCAGATGGAAATTACCAGATCGAGGAGTGCTAAAATTAAACTTTGATGGAAGCTTGTTGGGTAGCCTAGGCTCAACAGGTTTTGGAGGAGCTATCCGAGATTGCCAAGGTCAGGTTATTCTTGCTTTTGTTGGGCCGTGTGGAGTTACCACGGCTAACCGGATTGAAATGCTCGTGATTCTTCATGGTCTGAAATTATTACTGGCAAGAAATTATGTGGGAGGTATCATCATAGAAGGAGACTCGATGAATGTGGTTAAATGGTGTAAAAAAGAGCAATGTGTGCTCTGGAAATTCAAGTGGATCGGGATTCAAATCTTTGAGCTTCTATCCTCTCTGACCTGCTCCTTGCAACATGTATATGGGGGGGCCAGTGATTTGGCTTATTCTTTAGCTAAAAAAGGTACCTATCTTGCTACTTTTGTTTCCTCTGCTGATATCGCTGCAATCTTGTAATTCCGCTTATTATCAACAAATATTGAATTTTGTCATAAAAAGCCTAACACTATGGGATATTTTAGAATTATTTTACAATAATCAATAATACTACTTAAAATGTTATTTGAAACGGTATTTTGGGACAATGCAATTTATCTAGTTAATTTTATAATGCTTGAAATTTTACCGTGGACTACGTTCCAGCCCTGTCTACACATTGCCTGTCGCCTCCTTGTGCACAGGCCACCCTCAGTGGGTTGTCCCCCTCAGCTGCGGGGGCCATTATTTGTAAATTTTGTGCCCTTTAATGCAAAGTTTTAATATATTTTTTTAAGAGAAATTATGCGTTAAAATTCAAAATTTATTTGAAATAAACAATTTAAAAAATGTAAAGATTTTATAAGGAGCTAACTTGTAAAGTACTAACCCTGGCAATGGGCAGCATGAGCCCAGCCCTGGTCCCTGTAGGGCTAGCTGTAGCCTTGCCTGGATCGCGCTGATGAAGCCCTAGCCAAATTATGTGAGAAAAACACTGTTTGAGAAAAAGGAAAGAAAATTGTCAATTGGCAGCTCTATCAGGTTGGCTTTTATTTGACTATTTTATTGTCGGGTTTTTATTTAACAACTTGAAATTTTCAGATTGGCCGTTGAAATTTATTTCCTTGTGAAAGTTTTAAAAGACACAAATTGTTGAATTTATAAAGGAAAAAGTTTATATAAGGTTGCAACCTTAAAATGTAGAATTTTAGATGCACCTAAAAAATCCATATAAAAAGGTTGCTTTAATTTTTTTTTTTTTTTTTTTGACAAATGTTACGACTTTTTATTGATAATTAAGAAAAAAAAATTACATCATCGAAAATAACAAGAGAAAGGAGCGAAACACCACCCTTTGCCAGTGTATAAGCCAACCCATTTGCCTCACGGTAAACATGAGAGAAAGAGACAACTAATGCGTTGGTCCAATCCATCACTTGCAACCAAAGATATCTTAATTCCCAAGGGACTCTTTGCTCCTTCTTACACCATTTAATCACATTTAAATAATCTCTTTCAATCAAAGCATTCTAACTCAGGTTACGATAAGTGAAGATTAGAATCCCTCCCAATAAAGCACTCAATTCAGCGATGTTGGCAGTCTTCACACTTAAAGGACCAACATAAGAAAAAAGGACATTACTCAAACTATCTCGAAGCACTCAACAAATACCAGCTGGTCTAGGACTACCAAGAGAACTGCCATCAATAAATAAAGAGGTGTGGTCCCGATTCCCCATCACTCTTACAAAGAAGACAAACATTGGGCAAAATTTTCCCTTTTAATAAGATTATCAATAGTTAGTTCAAAGCTGCCAGACAAATAAAGAAATGAACCTTAAGAGGGATGGGCCACTTCCATACCTGTACTACCGGAGGATATGACCATCTCAATTAACAAGACTTAATTGAGAACCTTTCATCACCCTCAATCTCCCAAACTACTTCATCCTTAGCATTTGACAAAATATAAACAGATCCAGTAATTCCATCAAAGAACACCATTGGCAAAAAACCGCACTGTTTAAACGAGAATACGGCAATGGTAAATTCCAAGAAATTTGAATTCCCCTCTTCTCAACTGCCTCACATACCAACAAATTAGGATTAACAACAATAGCAAATAAATCAGGGAACAATAATTCCCCAATCCATTTGTGGTGCCAAAAAGCCACTCGTCCACCACCTCCAATGTTCCATCTAAAATAACCCGAAATCATCTGTTTGCAAGAGAAGATATCCCTCCATACAGACGATATACCGTTGCCCCTCCCACCCCCAAGCCAAAGATCGAATCTGTCCATCCCATATTGGCGTAGAGAACTTTGCACCAAAGCCGATCTTTAAGATGAAAGTTGCGCCACCACCATTTACATAATAAAGCCTGGTTAACCAATATGATACTCCTAATACCCAAACCACCCTCACGTTTAGGGGTACAGACTCTATCACGCCTTAAACGATGGAATTTCCTTTGTTCAGCATTGGAACCCCACAAAAAATTCCGTATCATACGATCAATTTTTTGTGCAACAGAGACATGCATATTGATTAAAGACATTGGGTACACTGGAAGATTGAATAAACAAGATTGCAACAACGTCACCCGACCACCCAAAGAGAGGTACTTATGCTTCTAAAGATCTAATTTCATTTGAATTCTTTCAAGCACTATGTTCAAATTGCAATGATAAGTCTAGTATCAGAGATAGGGAGACCCAGATAGGAGATAGGGAAAGAGCCAATCTTACAGCCCAAGACCTCTGTCAACTCACCATCAAATTTTCATCACAATTGATACCAATCACAGAAGATTTATGAAAATTTACTTTAAGGCCGAGCGTAACTTCACAAATTTCCAAGAATATAGCAATATTAAAGACTTGGCATGGCTCAGCATCACAAAAAATCAAAGTATCATTAGCATATTACAAATGTGAAATAATCAGGTCAGAATTTGAGATTTTAAAACTGCAAAATGATCCAATCCCTCCACTCTGTTCAATATCAGGTTGAAACACTCTGCATAAACTGTAAATAAAAAAGTGGACAAGGGATCGCTCTTGCGTAATCCTCTAGACGCATTGAAAACGCTAATAGGAAGAGGATCAAAAAGTGTGCAGAAGAGAGACAACCAAATATTCAACTTCGCTATCTATCACCAAAACCCATTTCTTTCAAGATTTCAAGAAGAATACCTCATTCAACCCGATCATAAGGCTTATCCATATCCAACTTAAGTAAAATACCTGGTCTTTTACTTAAAACACGAGAATGAATACATTCTTTGGCAATAAGTACACTATCAGTAATTTGACGGTCT
The DNA here is from genome assembly GCF_000471905.2 of Amborella trichopoda. Next base: position 2,961,954 of record NW_006500327.1, read on the forward strand.
TGGATGAAAGCTGATTGGGTGCTAGAGATAAGAAACGGAAGTACCTCTTTCAATCTATCAGCAAGAATTTTAGCAATAATCTTATAAAAGCTAGTCAGCAAACTAATAGGTCTAATGTCAGAAAGACCAGAAATTATCACTTTTTTTGGGATCAAGGCCAAAAAAGTAGAATTTACCCCTTTGAAGATATGACCTCTCCTCATGAAGCTCTTCACAAACTCCAAGAGTTCATCTTTCATTACATCCCAAAATTTTTGAAAGAAAGCTAAAGGGAAACCATTTGGACCAGGCGCTTTATCCCCTGGCATGGCAAACACTGCCTTATGTACTTCTTCACAGGACACCTCTCTTTTCAACAAGTCTCCACTGACAAAACTTTACAGGGGGCTCTCTTCAATGAGGGGGTGAGCTTCATTCACCTCAGAAGAGAAAGCCTTTTTAAAATGATTAATAACTGCTGCTTCCATCTCGTGATCATTGTCAAGATCAATCCTAGAGATCGACAAACCAGAGAGATCATTTTGACACCTTCTCGCAAAGGCAATGGCATGAAAGAACTTTGTATTAAAATCCCCTTCTTTTAACCATTTCATTCTAAACGCCGCTTCCAATAAACCTCCTTTGACCTACGCAAATCCTCCAATTCTTTCACTTTAGCACATTGATCCAAAACTTGTTGCTCAGAGAGTACCCCTGACATTTGCGTGTTATGATCCAAGAATTTAATATCAGATAATACCCCCATCAATCTTAGCCCTGATAACAAACTTATTCACATTCTTCCAATCAATTAATTTCTGCTTAATGCTCAAGAGTTTTTTATGTAACTAGAAATCTATGGTGCCACCGCCACCGTGTTGACCCAAGTCATTTTGATCAACTCAAACACCTCCCTTTCTTTCAGCCAAGCTATATCAAACCTAAAAGGTTTCGGTCCTCCTCGAATCACCCCAGTATTCAAAAGAATTAGGCAGTGATCCGAGGATAGTCTAGGTAGAGCCTTAACTGTAGCTAAGGAAAACACCTCCAACCACTCCGTCGAGAGCAAAAATCTGTCTAATTTGGACATAGACAGAAAAACAACACTATTATTGGACCAAGTAAACTTATTGCCGACAATAGGGGGTCAAAAAAAGAATTAGATTCAATAAAATCATTGAACAATCTCATAGAGTAAGTAATATGAGAATCGACAAGACACTGATCAGAAGTGGGGGATTTGTGCTTTATAGTGATGCTTCACATAAAGGTTTGGGCTGTGTATTAATGCAATAGGGGAAAGTAGTGGCATATGCATCCAGACAGTTGAAAGAATATGAGAAAAAATATCCAATTCATGATTTGGAGCTAGCTGCAATAGTATTCGCTTTGAAAATATGGAGGCATTATCTATATGGTGAGCAACTCGTAATATAC
>NW_006500327.1:2965381-2988448 GCF_000471905.2 Amborella trichopoda
GTTTTGAATATTTAGACATTGTAAAATTTATGTGCAAATGACTGCCTTATTATTTAAAAATTGACATTTTTGCAATTGATTATAGTATTGTTGTGAAATGTTTATTTGTGAATTGATATTCCATAAATTGTGATAATTCGGTATTCTTGAATTTTTATAAGAGTTTTTCTATACATATTAAATTGGCAATTATGCTAGAATGCCTTTACAAACTGCCACCTTTCTAAATTTGAGCCCAAAATATTTGATTGGTTATTTTTGAAATATTATAGAGAGTGACTGTTATTAATGGTTTAAGTGAAATTCATATTAATGGTTTCAGTGATATGTTGAGTACATGATATTGCGGCTTTCGAATGTTTAAAGAGATTTAGAAATAATTTAAGTATGCAAGTGGACTCATCCGGTTCGCCGGTGAGGTATAAGTGGACCTATCTGGGACGCCGGTAGGGATTAAGTGGACTCATCCGGTACGTCGGTGAGGTATAAGTGGACCTGCAGGGATTAAGTGGACCTATCTGGGACGCCTATAGGGATTAAGTGGACCCATCAGGACGCTGATGGGGTATATAGGTGACCTACTTGGGACGCCAGTAGGGTATTTTGTGAAATCCTTTGAATTATGTACTGCCGTTAAAGGTGTTATAAGCATTTCAATTACTCGGATTATACTTAATTATGCATTTATTGAAAGTGAAACTGTTGATGCATTTCTTTTAATAGATCTCATTTTGGAAAATATTGATATCTTTCAATCATGATTATTTTTAGGATTATGATGATCACTTACTGAGTAGCCAAACTCATCAAACTATGGTAAACATTTTTTTCAGGATAACTACGGATTCATTTTGAGTGTTAGTCAAGATCAACCTTGGAAGATACTGTTGTTGTGCTAGCTTTCTTTATTTACTATGTAAGACCTCGCCACTGTAAATTTGTCCTATCAATAGATGTATATATGTTTTGTCCGTCACATATCAGGAATAATAGTATTGTAAATTCATGGGGTGTGACATCAGGCCACCGAATAAGATTGAAGTCACCACCAACTACCACATGATAAGAGAAAGAATGGATGACATCATTCAACTTCGAAATAAAAGCTTATTTTAAAGAAAGAACAGAAGGCTCATAAACGTTCACAAAATCCCACTTAAAATCTGAATTAGGCCCAAAAAAACCAACCAATAAAAAGTTATCCTTACTAACACAGTCAAAATTTTGGAAAACCATAGGATCCCAGAGGACCCACAGCCCACCAGACGCCCCCCACACTTCGACACCACAAAAACCTACAGACTCATTACCCCAAACCTCCCGAACCCCTGAAATAGTAGGGCTAAGGAGTTTTGTTTCTTGCAGAACTAAAAGCATAGGTCTAAATTTCAAAACCAAAAATAACACATCCCGTCTTCTGTTGAGGTTACCTAAACCCCTAACATTCCATGAAATCATATTCATTAAAAGGGAACAGGAGGAGGCAAAGAAGAATGTGGTCCTTCTGGACCACCGCTAGGAAAATGATCTTCTAGTCACAGTACAGCAGAACCTTCATCATTGCTGGAAGACGACTCTACCTCTACCAGAGCAGGGTCATGAAACCTGATTGCAGTAGCCGCAGGAACTACTTTGATGATACCTCGACCTTGGAGCCAAGCAGAAGAACGAGTGCTCGACTCCACCTTCTTCTTCTTTTTCTCACTAGAGCAAGTACCCAACTCCAACTTCTTACTATTCTTTACACAAATTTGGGACTTTGCTGGGGACAGAGGGTCAGAAATAGTCACAATTCGCTACAGCAGTTTTCGCCTTACGCCTAGTTTGAATTTCCACCATCACCGCACTTAGGGGCACATCATCCATACCCATATGCTCAATCATCTTCCCCACCAAGATCGTATCATCAAGCACCATAGTCGACTGAGGAAGCATCACAGAAGTAGGTCCAGTGAGTAACAGTGGCAACTGTTCCTCTTGAGGGAAGGCGACCAAAGGGACAGCCTCCGGAGACTCAGAGAGAACAAATTCAACCCCATCCGATATATCCACAATAGCAAGCTCCTCATGCACTGCAATCTCCTCATTCACAACAACAATCTCCTCATTCACAACAATCTTCCATTCACAACAACAATCTCCTCCGCCTGAGGTGCATGGATCACCGAGACGTCCTCATCATCTATCACCAGCAAAGCAAGAGGGTTGATCAAGAGAGGATCAAAGCGAGATCTTGATCTCCTTCTCAACTCACTTATTGCACCACAGCGAAAAGGAAGGACGTGCATATTGATTTTCGACAGGAGAGCCAAGATCACCACCACCAAATGCAGTTGCAAACTCTACGCCGAGAACTTCTTCTGTGCAAGAAAACAAAGAAAAGAAACTATAGTAGTTACCGCCATCAGTTTCCTTTTAAGGTCGTCCACTTTCCAAGGGAAAAGTTTGGGCAAGACCTCATAATGAGCCGCTCAACCATTCCTATCAGAAAAACCTACATGGAAGCTTTTCCCTTGGAAACATTCGCCCGCCGCCAAGCCTTTCGAAAAACTGTGATTGATGGGAAACGGTGCAACCATCAGACCATAACACACAACGTTGACCCCACGGTTATCTTTAAGGCTATCCGAAATAAATTCGCCGGGAATAATGGTCATGTTGTCAACGTCAGATGAATCACACTGACGAGAAAACAGACGTTCCAAAAAACCTTGTGACGAATCTGGAAACCTGCCAATCGATATCCACCATTTCCTAACTTTAGGAGTTACATCTTTTTGAAATTTCAAATTCCTTCTCTGGTACTAATTCCATCTCGACTTGTTCTTGCCGGAAAAAAAAGTTCCCAGTCAAATTAACTCTTCCTTTCACATCCATTACGGTTTTCCCAACTTGCTTTGGTGGTTGAGCACCTCTATCTTCAAATAGTTGAATCTCAAAGAACTCCTCATTTATGCACAACTAAAGGTTGTTTTAATATTGAAATAACCTTTAATTGATCATCCCTACTTTGAGATGTATGAATATGAAAAAACAATGATTTTGAGTCCTACAAATAGTGCATATTGTAATATATTATCTAGACCGTCGTTTTCAATATTTTCATACGTTTATTTATATCTCTACTTGATTTTAACCGTTTTTGGAGGTGTGCCTTAATTAGATTGTTTAAGGTTGTGATTTATAAAAGCGTAAATTTTGATTTGTATGTCTGGGCATCTTAGAAGCAAGATACTATGTATTTACTATTTGCTAATAATGTAAATAAACAAATAAGATTCAGATATTGATCAAGCTATTTGGATTTCAGTGTTGATATTGCATATAATTCAATGAGTGATTTATGTACGGACTCTAATTTGTTTCCTAAAATATGTAACGTTGTATTTATAGATAGAAATTACAAAGAATGTTGGTCAACTTTTTTTTGTAAAATTTTTTCCAAAATTTCCTCCATTTCTTTTTTGTTTTAGTATTTTTGTTAGTAGGAAAACTAAAACTAAAATTAAAATTAGAGAAAAAACTAAAAAAATTAAAATCAAAATTCGTTCCGAGGATTATATCGTTGGACCGAAGGACAACTTTTTAAAAAATAATACGGGTTGACCGGTCTTCTTTGTAGTTTTTTTCTATAAATAGAGCTTTGTAGTTTTTTTCTATAAATAGAGCACTTCGTATTTTAATAAAAAATTTAGGTTCCGTATGTAAATCACTCTAATCCAATAGCATCTTGGAGAGGTTCAGGGGAGGGCCGTAATCGCCTTAGTAAATAGATCTGATTGGGTGGGGTGCGGTGGCTGGTTTGAAACGCTCCTATCCATGAGGCTAACTTTAGAAAGAATCTAGCTAACTTTAGGAAGAATCCCATGTACCTGCAGAATGCTGAGTAAAGATTTTTATCAAGAACAATAAAATGGTAAAAGCAATTTAAAAAAGAGATCTTTTACTGCTACCAGCTGAAAATAGCAGAGATTATAACCATTTTCACTGCTTTATTTTAAATTTATTTTGGCCATTTTTCCGATGCCTCGATTGAAGTATTCCTATAAATATAAAGGCAAGCAAAGATAAGGCCGGGATTGTGCCACGAGAGCCTCCAAAACGGGTCTTCCCATGTAAATGGATCCGTGAATTGATACCCCTTTGAAATGCCACAAATCACAAAAGAAAATTGCCAAATCGTTCTTTGAAGTCTAGGCATAATCAGAAATCGCATCCATTTACGTGAGAAAAATGATGTAAGTGGATGTGGTTTCTATAAGGCCCAAGTATTATGAGAAAAAAAAGTAAAGCTTCAACCTTAAAATTAAGGTTTAGAAAACACTTCAGACATAGGTAACCCCCCTTTATGGCTTTAAAATATATTTTCATTGACAAAATTTGTTAAAAAAACGAGGTACAAATCTAGTAGATATGTGAATACTTCAAAATAGATGGTTTAGATGACGGGGTTAACATACACTATTTTTAAAATTTGAAATTCTTATTTATTTTCTACATCGTGAAGGTCGATATGATTGATTGGAAGGTATCCCTGCAACAAAACTGCAATTTTCGGTGAGATTCTTTTCTTTTTCTTTTCTTACAAAGCCTACACATTTTCCTTCTTAAATTTCTTCCTAGATTATCAAATGTGTGCCACTCGTTTCCATGTAGGTCACCCCTCTAGGTCTGTCTCTACACACGACTCGACTGAATTCCAAGCAACTTTTGACTTTGAGCATGTTTGATTTTTGGGGATTGTGGGCATAGTGGTTCCCCACTTAAAGCATTAAGTCACTCTCGATGGTGAAATAAAGAATAGTGCGCACTGCAGGAAAAATCTAACCGGACGGTTAACCAGATATCGCCTAGACGCGGTTCAACTGGCCTCACCGATGAATAGGCTGGTTCAGCTGTTTTAATTTGGCTGGGCGGTAAAATAAGTATCAAAAACATAACTTTTTTTTTTAAAATCTAATAAAATATGAAAAGTGTGTTTAAAGAAGGGTGCGGTTTATATAGAGTCGAGTCTCTAATCAATCAAATTAGAACCCACCTTCAAATAGTATTGAGAAATATGGTTTCAATATTGAAAATCTTTGTGATAGCCTTAAAATATATTTTCATTATAAAATTTAAAGCTTAAAAAATACTATATATCGAGCAGATCTAAGAACACTTGAAAAATCTTGAAAATTGAAGGTCCTAAAATATGTTACAAGATGTACTATTTCCAAAACTTGAAATCTATTTTTTTCTCATGTCCATGCATCTTGATGTCGAGATGATCAATTTGAGTATATTTGGTCATAAAAACAACCTCTTCTAGTAAATTTTTTTAGGTAGGCTCTAATTTGATTGTTTACAGCTTAGGATCTATATAAACTTTTCCCTTTAAAGAATGATTAAACAAACAAAGCATATCCAAATGAAGTTCAAAATGTGCCAAGGGGTTTTTTGAAATTTTTCAAAAAATAGGAAAAAAATATAGAAATAAGTATTAATGGCCAAAACAATTTCCAATATTTACCATAATGATGAAAAATATTAAAAAATATATTACAAATAAAATCTCTTATTTGTTAGGATTTGATATAAATTTTTTTTTTTAAATACTTGGCCTGTCACCAAAACTGGCCGAACCAGAACCGGCTAGTGGCCGATTTGCGGTTACCGCTTAGACCGCTTGATTTTAACTTCAATGGTAGTGCATGTGCTATGCTCATGTGGGAGCATAGTGTACATCTACTTCCTCAGTCGAAAGACTTACGTGGGAGGATTTTTCAATTTGAAATTTTGGAAATATAATTATTCTCAAAAGAAAAAAAATTAAATCTTGAGTTTTCTTACATTTAGATCTCAACCTCTAAAACTTGGATTGTCTCTATTCAATCTTGAGACAATTTTTTTGAAAGTTATTGACGATGAGGAAATTTTTTTTATTGAGGTTAACATATGGTTAGTAGATATTCTAAAATTTGTGGTCGTAAAGTAAAAAAAAATTGTTTTTTGCATGCTGGACCTCATTTCTACATATGCAGTACAGAAAGTGTAAAGCATCCATTTTAAAGATGGATGCAAGTTGGTGTTCCATCTAAAAACAATGGAAACTAACGGTCCAAATATTTTCTTACTAGAATCATTATTTCTAGTTTTTAAAATTTATTTATTTTTTCATATTCATGATCTCCATGTTAGAGATTACATATCTTTAAAAATTAAGTCTTAAAATCCATCTCAAAAATAGATTTATTAAGAGGCATGCATTTCTATATATGTGGGCTTCGCCGAGTAGAAACTAAGTCCTAAAATAAATCCTATATGGATTTTTGGAAATTGATTTATATCGGGCTCGACCGCTTTTCTACAACATGCAGTCCAGTGGTATAAAGCATCCATATTAAATATCGATGCAAATAGGTGGTCCATCTAAAAACAATTGTAATTAACGGTCCAAATGTTTTTTTAATCTAATTATTATTTTTAGTTTTCAAATTTTTTTTGTTGCATATTCATGGTTTTCATGTTAACGATTATATATTATATAAAAATTAAAATCAAATTATATTTAAAAAATATATTTATTGCGAAGCCTGCATTTCTACACTATGCGAGCTGGCCGCGTAGAAACCGTTTCCTGGATTTTTACCCGATAGTGTAAATGGACAGTGATATCTTTTGTCAATAAAGCAAACGTCCAATTATACGGCTGATAACACTTTCCAAGCAGTTGACCTCTTAGAATCAAGCTTTCTGAATGGCAAAACTTTACCAAACAAATAAAACATGGATTAGCCTATTCTTTTGAAGGAAAACGCTTTGATATGGCTGTGGCCCCACAAAATAAGTAAAGTTTCGCCTCATAATTTACAAAAAATTATAGTCCAAGCATCGGAAAAGTTTTGCATCGATCATCTCGGCTTGCATATATTATTGTGAAAACAATTTAGGATTTTAAGCTCTAAAAATCGTGTATTTTGTAACAAATTATCTAGACCATCCATTTCACCATAAAATTAAGTGTTTATAGATATGTACTATTTTTTTAGTGTCAAATTTTATAATCGGTGCTGGAAATTGATTTAGATTCATCATAGAGATTTCCGTTGCCGAAAGTGCTTTCCAAACAAAGATTTGAAGTGAGGCTTTATTTCGTTTTCATAAATCAAAGGCCCTATAGAAACTTCATTCTCTTTTGAAAGACTTTTTTTGATAAAAATTATCGGATTTTATTGCTAAAGACGGTTATGAAAGATTAACATCACCAATACAACAAACAAACTCCCGATTGACTCCTCTTTTAACAAGTCCGTCTGCCAATGAGTTGGCCTCCCTATTCATGTGGTAAAAAGATATCGTCAAATCACCCACCATGTCCCCGATCTGATACCAAATTGTACAGTACTCCCATGGGACTCGTTGCTCATTCCTGCACCATCTCACCACATTCATTGAGTCCACTTACACCATACAAAGTGTGTCTAGATTCTTAGCAACAAAAAAGCAGAGTCCATGAAGTAAGGCCTTAAATTCGGTAAGGTTAGCAGTTGCCACACCAATCAAACTTGCATAACAAAAAATCACTGCACCATTCCAATCCCTAACCACGCCTCTTATACCTACAGCACTAGGGTTACCTATAGAGTTGCCATTAAAATTCAATTTGAAGCAGCCCTGAGCGGGTGGATTCCAACGCCCAACTGATCTTTGCTTGGCAATATGTGAAAAAAATAAATTAGTAAGATTTAGTCTTACATCCACCTTAGCAATACCACGTCCTTCCTTAGTAATGGATAGCCAGCTCCAACAGCTATGCAAGATATTACTTAGAACAATTTATGTGGGTAAAACCTTACCTTCAAACACGCTTTTGTTACGCTCCTTCCATACTTCCCATAATATTGCCCCACTAATAATTTTCCACATAATCTTTCCTACTTTTGGTAACAAAAGAAAGGCCAGCTGTGTGATAAGTCCCAAACATTCTTGAGGAAGAGCAATACTCTATCTTAACTGACTCAAAAAGAATTCCCACAATTTTGCAACAAAATTGCTATGAACTAAAAGATGTGCTATCAACTCTCCATCCTTTTTGTACATCAAGCATACATTAGGCATAATTTTTCCCCTTTTTCTTAAGTTGTCAATTGTCAGAATCTTAATCTCCCACTAACCAGATAAAACATTGGACTTTATGTGGTATTGGCCACTTCCAAACTTTTACAATCTAGCAATCATTGAACAAAAGGGAATACATTTCTTTTGCCGAAAAGAAGCCATCACGTTTAGATCCCATACCAGCTCATCATCTATATCTCGTGCAATACACATATCTTCTAGCTTAGACAAAAGAGAGATCGGTTGAGAAAGCACATCAACCTGGACTCTATTGTATGGTAAACGTATATTCCAGTGCAACTGTTGATGCACCCGATCATAAATTTCCGCCACAATAGCTTGAGGATAAGAAACTTTAGAGAAGAGATCGGGTACAAATACTTCAGTGGATTATCCCCTAGCCACTTATGATACCAAAAAGAGATTGATGAACCATTTCCGATGCATCACCTTATAATCCCACACATATAAGGCCTGCATAAATAGATGTCCTTCCAAAACACTAATCTAGATAAGCTATCTTTCCCCCCTCCTAGCCACATGCCAAATCTGTCTATACCATACTTAGCCAAAAAACCTTTGCACCACAAGTGATCGTTAAACAATAGACTGAGCCACCACCATTTGCACAGTAATGCCTCATTTATAATTGAGATTTTCCTAATACCCAGACCCCCCTCTTCTTTTGGCATGTACACTCTATCTTATCTCAATAGATGAAACTTTTTCTCATCTCCATCAGTTCCTTATAGGAAATCTTGCATCGTCTTCTCTAGTATCTTAATAACACCATTAGGCATTTTAAAAGGGACATTTGATAAACTGGTAAGTTAGCCATATATGACCTCAACAAAGTATCCGTACCACCCAAGGAAAAGTATTTCGGCTTCCATAAGTCAAGTTTCATTTGAGCCCGCTGGATCACCCTATCCCAAATTGAGATGGTTAGTCGAGTATCTGGTATGGGCATACCCATATAGGTGATAGGAAAAACATCCACCTTACATCCAAGAGACCAGCCAATTCACTAACCAACTTCTCATTGCAATTTATGTCTTTACAAAATTTACATTTAATCCAACTGTCACCTCACAACAAGTTAGGAACCTCCCAATGTTTGGGATTTAATCCTTATCCACCTCACAGAAGATAAGGGTGTCATCCGCATATTGAAGATGAGATATAATCGATCCTGCTTGAGCAATCCTAAAGCCATGGAAATTTTCCCTACTCACCACATTGTACATCATAAGGCAAAAGCATTCAGCATACTTTGTGAACATGAATGGTGATAAAGGGTCATCTTGTCTATATGCTCTCAATGCTCTGAAAAAGCCTTTGAGGCAACCATTGATCAAGACTGAGAAATGGGTCGAGGAACGACACCTAAAAATCATTTTCCTCTAGTTTGCACCCAATTCCATTCTCTTGAAAATCTCAAACATGATGTTCTACTCAACCCTGTCATAGGCCTTTTCCATAGCTAACTTAAGCACCAGTCCTGGCTCCCCACTCTCAACCCTAGAGTGAATGCAATCCTGGGCAACCAAAACATTGTTAGTTACAATTTGATTTTGGATAAACACTGCTTGGGGGCTTGATATAATAAAATCCAGCACTTCCTTAAGTCTCTTTGCTAAAACTTTAGCTACAATCTTGTAGAGATTAGTCAGTAGACTAATAGGTCTAATATCACTAAGCTCGACAAGTACAAACTTTTTCAGGATTAAATTAATAAATGTTGAAATTAACCCCCTTAAAAAACTCATCATGCACCATAAAACTTTTGACCATCTCTTAAAGTTCCCTAGAAAGAATATTCTAACATTTATGAAAAAAACAAATAGGAAAGCCATCCAAGTCTGGTGCTTTGTCCCCTGCTAATGCAAAAACCAACATTTTTAGTTCATCCATAGTCACAACTTCTTCTAACTGAGCCATCACATTCGAAGACAACACCCTAAAAGGAATACGATCCATACTAGGAGTGAAACGCACCTCAGAAGTAAAAGCTTTCTGAAAATGGTCAATAATAGCATGGTCAGTTCCATCCCTATCGTCTACCTCAACCCCTTGAATTGTCAAGCCAAATATATCATTCTGTCTCTTGTGAGCGCTTGCAATGACATGAAAAAAATTTGGTGTTTAAATCTCCCTCTTTTAGCTATTTCACTCGTGATCGTTGGCGCCAGTAAACTTCTTCAAGTCAGCGGCACTCATTAAGAGTATCTACCTTCTTCTTTCTAGTTATCATCACAGCATTAGTGACGGCTCCATCCTCCTGGATAGCCTGATCGAGGATCTGATATCCTCAAAACACCTATTTGCTTTGCATTTTAACTAATATTTGTTTGAACTTTTCCTCTCAATCAGCTTATGCTTAACATTAAGCCATTGTTTATGTATTTGAAAGTCTAAAGAGCCAAAAGTAACAATGTTTTCCCAAGTACTTCTAATTAAATCAACTACCCCAATCTCTTCTAACCAACAGATATCCATTTGAAAAGAATTTTAGGTCCACCCAAATAATTATTAGAACAAAGTAGGAGAGGGCAATGGTTTGAGGACAACCTCGGCATTGCTTTAACTAAAGATAGTAGGAAAGAATCCAGCCAGTCATTTGACACTAAAAATCTATCGATTTTTGTCATAATCAGATCAGAAATAGAATTATTCGTCTATGTATACAATGCTCCCAACATTGATATTAAAAAAGACTATTATTTTCAATAAATTTGTTAAAGATCTTCATCGAAGAGTTGATAACACATCTATAGGATTAATCCTCCGGCCATCAAATTAAGTTAAAGTCATCTCTAATACAAAAAGGAATATCATACAATGAAAGAATATCTGATAGGTCATTAAGAAAACCTTCATTTAAAGAAACGACGTTAGGTCCATTAACATTTAACAACCCCAATAAAAAACCCATGACCATTGAACAAAACCCCAAAAAGCCTGTCACCTTGATTACCTCAAAACTTTGCAAGACCCGAGGGTTCCATAACACCCATAAGCCACCCAATGCTCCCACAGAGTTAATACCATTAAAACAAACCGCCCTAAGCCCTTCAAACTTCTCTAATTCTAGTAACAATAGGTCTAGGAAGCTTGGTTTCTTGCATAATTAAAACATCAGGTTTAAACTTCCAAACTAAAAACAAATTATCCATTTTCCTACTGTAATCGCCTAGACCCCTTACATTCCAGTTAAGAATAATCATGGAGGGGGAGAGGAAGTCGAACCTGAACCATCGAGTGGTGGCCTTAGGTAATGCTGCTCCAACATCATAGCAATCCCCAAAGATGACGCATTGGAAGAAGATATAGAATATGAGTCTGCATCACCACTACTGATCCTCCATTGGAATAGATTCAGTCACCCTGGCCGATTGATAACCACACCAGGGCCCCTAAAGGCCAATCTAGCAGAGGACCAACTAGGAGCAAACACTTTATCTTTGACTTTCTTAGACCCTGAGTACAATGGCATCTTCTCAGAGCTCACAATTGTCTTCTTATAAGCAATCTTACGAGAAGGTTCTACCACAGTAGGAGTCAAACTATCTTGTGCCTTCACTATTTTCTAAGCCTTTTTCTTCTTTCTAAACTCCTCTAGGATCACAACAATAGGGACATTGTAATCCAGCCCCATATGCTCCACTATAACCACATTTTCCTCTCCTTGACATCAACCTTTGCAAATCCCCGAACCTTAGAGGAAACCATTACCAGAATCTCTCCCACAGTGGTTGCAATTACGAGAATTTCTTCTTCATTATAAACTACATTCAAAGGAGGGTCTTCCATTATCATTATAGCCAACTCAGAATCAGATGGAAGATGCTCATGGCTCTCATCAGGAAGAAACAACGGCTCCATCTCTCCATCCAAACCTTCCTCATCAGAGTCCATCATAGGTACGATGGCCAAACAATCCACTAGCAATGGATAGAAAGTTGGCCTCTCACTAGGTACAATTTTCTTCTTGGCTACTCTCTGGCAGGGTAGGAACCTCATTATCACAACTGAGTCAAAGAAAAAGTACAACAAATACGAAACCGAGCACTTAGCCTTGAGTCCCTTAACTTGCTAGGGAGAACGAAGGAGGAGACTAGAAGAGATTACAGAGGAAACATGGCGAAGCCAGGGGAATGAAGGAGAGAGGCAGAAATTTGCTTCCATCACCTTCACAGCAGGGATATGGTCCTTTCCAGAACGAAGATCATCATTACTCTTCCTTCTCAAGACCTGCATCGTTGGATTCGTCAGAAATTCCTCTATACCACGTGTAGACAATGCCTAAACCGTAGGCAAAAGAGTAGGTGAACCCACATGATCACGATTGCCACTATAAACCGCACCTCTTCTCTCTACCAACATATCCAAATTTGAATATTGAACCTCCTTTGACTGGCCTTGTGGTACTTCCAGAAATCGCCCCACCAGAATCCACATTTTCTTAATTTTAAAAATTGAATTCCTGTTGCGAGAACGATAGAACCTATGCTACCGATGGGAATGTCTCTTCTGTATACCGTCGCCTGAAAAATCCCCTTGCTTCCGATCATGAGAAGTTTCATCATGGATGTGCATCGTACTGTCAACTGCTTTCTTCTTCTACACGAGTCCAAGCTCCCTCTTGGTCTACTAACTAAGGATTTAGTTCTACATGTGAGTTAGATTTAACAGTCGGCACACCTTGAGGGACTTCAAAATCGATATCAACAATGAAAACATCCGTTCCCATTTGAAGTCAACTTTACTTGGACAAAGAACTCCAACAAATCTCTTAATCTTAATTCTAGCCACTATATTATTCATGTCACAGAGAGTACACACATGTCCACTTCACAAAATTCTCCAAAGGAACTGATAAATTTTCTGAAAAGGGCCACATCCCAAGCATACAGAGGTATACCCTATAAACGAACCCAACATTCAAATTTCTGAACACATGAAGAATATACAAAGGGGTTCCAAGCTACCAAAGTCCTCAAAGAACCTCAAACTCTATAGAACTTTTCTCGAAAAGCATTGGAGACATCATAGTCAGATCGCAACAGGAAAGCCACCCTACCATTAGCAATAAAATAAACTTCAGGGCAATAATCCAACCACCATCCCCTTTTTGCCCAGTCCCCATATAACGACCCTGCCCCCTGACCCCTACCGTCCCATATCGAAGGGTGATAGAGTGCGGGATCGCGACCGGAGGTCACGTACTTAGGTGGGAGTGACATCAACACGTGTTAAAAACGCAAAATCAAAGCAAGCCACGAGAAAATAAAAACTCACCCACCAAGAACAAAATAAAACTGAATAAATTAAAACCATGACTTTCATTCAATTTCCAAAAACTTTACAATAAAGTTTAAGGCTTACAAGCCTAACGTTAAACCCAAAGCATTACATCAAATAGAACAACACGTGGCAATGCCACCAAACATCGAGAATGACAAAAAGGGAAATCCTGAACCTGTCAGAACCCCAAATGCCTGCTATCACCGATCAGCTGCTCGTTGCACGTGGTCAAGCACTGTCACTCTACACAGATGAAATAAGCAAAGTGAGCAATAAGCCCAGTAAGTAGATCACTACCCTTGCATTCCTGACTATCAGTAAATACATAATAGCATGCCCATAGTTCATCTGAAATCGCATTTATCTCAAAGGGTATGGTCACATATCAGAGTACATATGAATGTTGTATAAAGAGGGTATGAATCAGTTAATAGAGCATTACTTGTTCTCGAGATGACACCAACCTTTATGCATATTACAGTTATAGTCAGATGTTCTTACAAAATACAGAATTCAGACAAGCAGAACAGATTAAGTTACTCCTGAAGTAGAAGCCACATCGATCAGGCTAAGCAATTCATGAACTTGGAACTTCTACCCTCATTCAGGAGGGAAGACAATGATAAGTGAAGACTCCACTGCATAATGCCCTCACTCACGCACACAATCCCGAGTGTGCTTTGGGGTTTTCGATAGGCTGCGGCCTTGCAAGACATAACCCTCTTCTTATGCCCTCAAGCGAGAAAGCGTTACACTACCATTAGAGGACCCAATACATAGTGCCTATGAAAATTGGGGGGGCACAACCCTCCCAGTTATTTACAGTTACATCGCGACTCCACTCCTATCATAGGAGTCGAGGTACAATATACCCAGTACCAATGGAGGACCGATTGCATAGCAGTCAAATATCAATTTTCTTATAACATAAACAGAAGGACTACTACCAACGGAGGACCCATTGCGTAGCAGTCAGATTTCAGTATTCATATAACAGAAACAAAAGGTCTACTACCAATGGAGGACCCATTGTGTAGCAGTCAGATATCAGTATTCATATAACAGAAACAAAAGATCTACTACCAATAGAGGATCCATTGCATAGCAGTTAGATATCAATATTCATATAACAGAAACATAAGGTCTACTACCAATGGAGGACCCATTGCGTAGCAGTCATATGACATTTTACAGTATTCATTATTCATATAACAAAATCACATTATCACAATCACAGGGTAACGGTATCAATAACATATGATAATGTCATCAATATCACAGAAAATTAGTGTCACAGAGTAACAGTATCAACATCATACATTATCAGAGTCTCAGTGTCGATGTCACACTTCCTGAAATTTCAGGCAGTGACATGTCTTTAAAATTTACTCAATAACTCACAGTCAAGAAGGAATTTTGAAAAGTGCTCAGCATGTGAATTGAAGATTACTTATGAACCATTCAAATGATAATAGTTTGGAAGAAAATGGACCCCCTTTTTATCAGTCAAAATCCGTGGCGACAAAGGCATAAATTTTGAGTCTTGTAAAAGCTGTCCATAGTGACATATTGTTACGATTAATCATATAACTCTCAAATTAGGGAGAATTTCGAAAAGTGCTAAACACGTGATCTCAAGCTTACTAAAAACTCTTTCAAAAGGAAGTGGTTTATATGAAAACAGACCTCAATTGTTTGGTCAAAACACTTGACATCTGAGACATCAGTGCTGTGTTTTTACCAAAATTGTCTACAGAGAATTACTGACATTTTTAAAAGATATAACTCTACATACATGTAGAATCATGGAAAGATGTAAACATGAACATTGAAATAGACTCATAAATCTTTCCAATGGTGGTGGGTTTGCGCCATTTGGATTCCAATTGCTTAGTCAAACTCGCAGTACAACAGAAGTAGTATTTTTGGAAATTATCACGGCCTGCTAACAGTGACATATATGCATAAAACAAATCATACCTTCCAAATTATCAAGAATCTCAACTAGTCATAGGCATCAAATGCAAAATAGACTCATGGACCTTTCCAATGGTTATAATTTGAGGCCAATCGGATATTATTTACTTAGACAAAACCTCATCACAAAAACAGATAAATTTTTTGGAGAAGCACATTACAAGCATGACACATTCCATAGACTATTCTATAACTTCAAATCCATACAAAATGACAACATGAACCCTTTTCTATCCTAAACTAGGTTCACACAAGCATTATTTCACAGAATTTTAGGATCCACAAAAGTGGTAACAATGTGCAACTTATCATACAAAGAGACCCTAATTGCTGAAAAACAGAACACCAACATACATGCTTCACTTTACACTTTGTTCATGGAATTCATACTTAAATTCCATACTTTCAGTTTCATGCTCATACAATCTTAATGCAAAAGGGTAGTAATTCACTTACTTTAACAACAAAAGTGCCCTCCAATCTTTCCTTCTACAGTCTCCTCCTCCAAGCTCTAAATTCCTCAAGCCACAAAGTGTTTCATAGAAGTTCCAAGGGGGAGGCTCTATGAAAGAGAGAGAGATGGCGTGAAAATGAGAGGGAGAGGAGAGAGATGAGGACTGGGGGTTAAATGGCTAGTGAGAGGATGGAAGGAGATGTAGCAACAAGCCACCTCCAAGTGGCAAGGGAAAGGGGGTGACACTTGGATAGGGAAAGAAAAAGGGGATAGGGAAAGAAAAAAGGGGAAAAAAAAGGAAAAAAGGTAGTCCCTCAAGTACCACCCTACTTCAATAGTTCCGGTGGCCTAACCACAACACCCACGGTGGTACAAGCACGACGCTGGCCTCTATTTGCACGGTGCTACTCCTTGCCTTCGCAGCGATGCCCCTTGTTCACTTAGGGCGTTGCGTTCTCGCTGCTGTGCGCACACTGTCGCGCGCTCTTCCTGTCGCCGCGTGCTCTTCCTATTGTCACGTGCTCGTCTTCTCTTCTCTCTCTTCTTACTGTCGCGTGCATCTCACTGTCGCTGCACACTCTACAACCGCGTGCTCTTCTCTTCTTCTCCCCTCCGTATCCTGCTGTGCATTACACTACGCAGGGAAAATCTGGATCATCACACCCCAAGGACAAAAACATCAGCTATAGGTGGGCAGAAGGAGCCTACCACAGAAAGCCGAGGCTTTTTTATAGTAGGAAAACAATCCTTTAAATCCAATACCCCAGAAGGGAAGTCGCCTCCCATCTCCACCCTATCCATGCTCTCTCAAGGTTTCCTTCATTACAAGTAATTCCTTCAAAGATATAAAATCTTATAGGACAAATAAATCGATATGTGATTTATTTACCAATGTTTTGGGGGTGCAAACTCATTGCGAAGAAAATCCAGCTTGCATTTTTTGTCGGAGGTTTATAAGACTAAATGAATTAAGGTAAAAAAGGTATGAACTGATCCAGAAAAGTAAAGATAGATATGCGCACTTTTCCAGTGAAAAAAAAAAAAGGAGCTTTATCATTAAAAATTGGCTATCCGTATCGGAACCAGTTCGTATCTGGAATTGACGGGGCCAGTCCAGTTTTGCCTAAATATAGGGAGTTGAACGGTCCAGTCCTCTTTTGAAGACTTGATGCATACAGAAATTGATGGCCTCAACAATTCTGAAAGTCGGTCTCAAACACAAGAACTAGACTAACGAATTTCTACTTCTTACTTCAATGATACTAATTTCTCACCGTAACTACTATTTTTATGTAATTTCTCCCCATTTATGGAGAAACTGGGATCCTTAGTGAACTGGAATTTCGAAATGGCTTTTACTTCCTTAAGATTTCACAAGTGTGGCAAAGGGCCGGGCCAGCCTTGGCCCCGGCTGGCCCGGCCCTTGTCCCCATAGGGTTAGCCTAGGACCGGCCCTAGCCCGCCTTCGAGCTACAATTTGTATCCTAGGCCCTACTTTTTTATAACTAAGGTGACCGGCCACCTAGCCCAGTTTAGCCCTAACTGATTTCGACTAATATGGCTAAAGCATTGCGAAATTTACATTAGATTGTAAGGACCACATGCACATAAGATTATAGATTTTAAAAGGTACATTTAGTAACTAGAAGATGGGTTCTCTAGGAAGCTTTATTGCCCTAGAAGCTGAAAGTATTGATATCTAAATTTTTTTGGAGTATTAGCAAAATGACCAACAATAATGGTCTTTTGCTAGTAACAATAAAAAAAACAAAAGAAGAACAAAATTTTGTTTCATACAATCCTTATTATTTGCAGTGATTATGACCATTTATGTGCACCTATTTCCAAGCATGCCAACAAAGGTTAGTAAAGATATGACCAAGATATTTCTATATTCAAATTAGGCCTTAATAACCTTGGCCTGATAGTCCTCAAAGGACTAAATGCTTTAAAAGGCAAATGTTATGGTGCGGATGTGGTGGATGCAAGTACAATCTGAAACTTCATCTTGAAAATGGATTGATTGCCCAAAACATCTCTTGTCACCTACAAATAATTGGTGTGAAAATCTTAAATTTGGAGCTCCAAAAATAGAGCTAATCTCAAAGACAGGATAAGCTTGAAGATAGACTATCTAGAAAAAATAATGCAAGAGTTATAAACTTTTGCTATCCAAATCCATGGTTTTCCATATCTATAATATTAGAGGTCCAACATATGGCTTTGCAGTTTTGTGTTTGGTGATAGATAAATTACATACCTATACTTTTTCTCAAGATTAAGGGTATTAGGGGAAAAAGAAAAAGGGGTTTTCTTGAGAGGTAAGAAAATGATCGCTATCTAAAAGAGTAAGGAGGACCTAATACCCATCATTTTGATGGTCACCCCTCTTGGTGTTCATAAGAAAGGCTCTCAAAGAAGGAGATGGGTCTTCAACAGAGCAAGACACGGCTTAATAGAGAGAGGCAGTTTCTCCATAGGGGTTTAAGGTTGGTAAAATTTTCATTTCTAGTGAGAGAGCCTCTCGGTTGCTCTCAAGATTTTCTTTTTGGTAACGATGTAGTAGTAAGAAAGATGAGGTTGACTGACGGTATTGCTCAGTTAGGAGAGCAGGTTTGGAAGAAAAATTTGTGACTTTTTTACCGATGCTTAAAGAGGTGTATCTCTTATAACTCAAAACTGTAATCTTCATTGTGATAGTAGATTGCTACTTACTCAGGATGTGGATGTAGCCCAACAGGGTGAACCACATAAATCATGTATCATTGTGGTATGATTTTATTTTTGCTTTATTTCTTATACTCGATTTATGGTTGTATTAATCTGTTTTGCATTTAGCCAACTATGTACACGATCATGGGTGGGATCTCAGTATTTTGGATTCGCATTTCTACAAGCAAGGGTTCTTGAGAACCCTATATAATTGGTATCAGAGCACAAGTGTATATGAGGGATTAAAGGTTATATGAAGAAAAAAATAAATGGAAAAACTAGACAGGTACATGGTTTTAGGTGGAGAAATATGAAGGCAAAGTATTTGTGAAAATTCCATAAATGAAATAAGCGAGAAGAAATCAATTCAATGAAAGTTGATCCAAAATATAAAAGGATATAGTCGTGACTATTCAATGTGTTTGTTCAAGGAAAAATTCTATATAAAGTTGCAACTTTATTATGTTGAAGTAAGGTGCACATCAAAAATCATATAGAAAAGAGTGTGTAGATATTAAAGAACCCTTCAATCGATCATCTCGATCTCAAGATGTGTGGATATGAAGAAAAAAAAGAATTTCAAGTTTAAAAAACAGTGCGGCTTGTAACATTAAACCATTTATTTTCAAGATTTTCTAGTGTTCATAGAACTGCCTAAGCCGTACCATTTTTTAAATTTTAAAATTTGTAACAATGGATAAAAATAAATTTTCAAGCCATTATAATATTTTTGACATTGGAAGTACATCTCCAAGTAAATTTTAGAGGTGGTCTTACTTTTACAATATAAGGAGGGTGCCTTGTAAAAACCTCACCCTTTATATAAAGGGAGCTGTTTGTATAGAGCGGAGGCTCTAAACAATCAAATTAGAGCCTACCTTCAAATAGTGTCGAGAAATATGATTTCAATACTGGAAATTTTGTAATAATTTTAAAATATAGTTTCATTTTTAATTATAAAATTTAAAGATTTAAAAATAATGTAGATCAAGCAAATTTATAAAAACTTGAAAAACTTGAAAATTGATGGTAAAAAATGCATTACAAGATGCACTATTTCTAAATTTTGAAATTTTTTTTTTTTCATGTCCATCCATCTTGATGTCAAGATGATCGATTTGATGATATTTAAGTATCAAAACAACTTCTAGTGAAATATTTGAGAGAGGCTCTAATTTAATTGTTTAGAGCGTAGGCTCTGCATAAACTTTTCCCTCATATAAAGGGCTTGTAGCTCTCATTCCAGTCACGAATTTTGTGACTCTCTCAAAACACTTTTTTTCTCTCAAAGAAGAGTCTTAACTCCAGTGCTCAATGGTTGGTGTTGTTCGCCTGACTTTGAATAAGCAATAGTATAATTCTATTTCAAGATCATGTGCACTCTTTTCTAATCAGGAGGGGCAATTATTATTTTTGTGTATAACTCTAATGCTACTCAAAACTAAATTCTATATTTTATACAAGTATAAGGTTGTAATTTTACTTGTAGAAGAATGGTTGCGATGTTTTACACCATCTATTTTAGTTGGACGCTATGGATTTGACATGCTCTTTAAAACAAAAAAAACCTTTATATAGAGCCGAGACTCTAAACAATTAAATTAGTGCGCAGTTCAAAATTTTCATTAATAGAGGTGGTTTTGATGCTTAAATATCCTCAAATTGATCATCTCGACATCAAGATGCATGGATATGAGAAAAAAATAGATTTCAAGTTTTGGAAGTAGTGCATCTTGTAATACATATTTGGACCTTTCAAGATTATCAAGTTTTCATCGATATGCTCGATCTACATTATTTTGGAAGCTTTAAATTTTATAATTAGATATCAAAATATATTTCAAGGTTATCACAAAGATTTCCAATATTAAAACCACATTTCTTGACACTTTTGAAGGTGCGCTCACCTTCGATTGTTTAGAGCCTCGGATCTATACATGTTAATTCTACACTGTTCAAAATAAAATGTATATAACAGGCTTATTTATGATCTATGTTAAGTCTATCCATCTACGCCCATTAGTCAAAATCGGAGGCAAGAGTTGACCGGTGATTATGTTTTCCAACACGCATACCTCCATGTCTCGTTTCATACTGTCGTCACAAAAGCCCAACTACTATTTGAAACCTATTTCAAATGTTTAGTCACCACGCCCTCAACAATGGTGGGCTAAGGACCATATGCTTCTTCTCTCTAGCCGTCTCCTCTCTCTCTCTCTCTTCATTGCACTTTAGCCCTCTCTCTCTCTTCATTGCTCTTTAGCTCTCTGTCCTCTCTCTCTCTTCATTTCTCTCTCTCCATTGTGTCTCCAACCCCAACTACTACTTGAAAAGAGTTAACATGGGTTGGGCCCATGCATGTCTCCACTAGGTTCTTGAACATGGGAATCTATCTCACCCAAAACCCTGAAAAGTCCATCTCCAACCCAAAAGCTTAGATGGAATCTGTTCTTTTTTTTATTTTTATTGTGTGTATCTTTTCTTGGTTTGGAAAAGGAATTGGAATGACAAAAACAACGGGTCCACTGTAATTTAATTTCAGCAAACTTGGGATGGGCTCAAGGCTAAGTGGTCAAGGTAATGAGTCACCACGTCATGGCGCATTGGGTTCCATTCCTGCCAAAAGGACCCGATCCCTTCTGAGCTGCCCAATAAAGTGGCAAAAGGGCTTATTAGGAGGATTTTCGTTGAACCCCACTTCTAGTAACTTGAATTACAGGATGAATACTTTTAAAAAACAACATTTGAATTTTAAGTTTGTAAACACCTAAATCCAACCATCCGAAATTTAGATATTGCTTTTTTTTTTCATACACATTAGAGACCTATATAGAATTTTAGGGGAGTGACCGAGGGGAGAATATGATAATGAGCATATAATCTTCCTGAAAAGTTTACGACATGGCCTCTCTCTCACTACGTAGAATATGCATTTCGGTATCTAGTTCCAATTTCCAACCAAGAGATATGCAACGCATAGAAGAAATTACAAATTAGAATGACCCAAGCAATAAGTAATTAGAGTGGTGGCTACCACAACATGATATTTTCAGTTTTTTTTCTATAATGAGTAACACATTCCATGACCTACTTTGGAGGGTTTTTACGATCCGAAATTTCGGTAATCACTTTAGAGTCACTAGATGATAATTTTAAAAAAAGAAGTTCTATTCCTACCATGAGTAACACACCCCATGACCTATTTGGGAGGAGGATTTTTACTATCCGAAATTTCGATAATCACCTTAGAGTCACTAGATGATAATTCTAAAAAAAATGGTTTGAAATTTGAGTTTTCTCAGGCTTAGATGAACCCTCTAAAAATTAGATGGTTTCTATTCAGATATTTTTTTAACTGCTTAGAGGGATGCAATTAAGAATGTTTTTTTATTGAGTTAATCTATTTGTTAAAAATGCTATATCTCCTAATTTTGATGTCCTAAGGCTAATCTGAGGTGGGATTTTACACGAGGAAGTAGATAGCACATTTGGTTGGCATGAAAGTATTTTCTAGAGAACATTTTCATATGAAAAAATTCTCTTATGCTGTCAAGTGTGAGAATACTTTCACATCAATTAGTTGCCAATTGGCATAAAAAGGTTAGCTATAATGTTATCCAATTCACTTTCTTCGGCCGAAGAGGTCAAAGCCTTAAGATTTTAAAAATAAACTGAAGCAAAGCGAAGCCTGGTGCTGCTGCTTCGGGCAGATTCGGTCTTCTTCGAGTCTTCTTTGGCTAGCAAAAAAATAGTAATATAAAAAGTACTTTTTTTATTGTTCATTTTTTTTCATTATTTTATATATTTTATATATAAATACCAATTTTATTTATATTAAATTTTAAAAAAAGTTCGACGTCTTTCCCCGGATCTGCTGAAGCACTGAATTGCTTCATTTTTCTAACCTAACCGAAGAAGATTCCGAAGTGAATTTGACAACTTTATTTCACTAAGACTTATTGGTATGAAAATATTCCTACACTTAACGGCGAAAATTTTTCATAGTTTCATAGAAAACAATTTCACACGAACTAAATGTTGGATTTAGTGCTATCCAAAATCACCACCACCAACATAGTGAAATCCCATATTTTATGAGATTGATTAAGATTGATCCATATTATGTGGGATTGAGATATTCCTATATTTTTTGGGATTGAGATTGATGTTGATAAGTTTCCTAAGAGAAATAGAAATCCAAAAGGATTAGGACTCCTGGATATATCTCTTAATCTTTTGTGATATATGTAAGATCTATACAAAGTTTCCTATTTAGTATGAATGCTTAACTTTATATATATATATATATATATATATATAATATAAGTGTAGAGAATTTGTGTGCTCTATTTGGATCACCATATGGGAATGATAGTTCCTCTAGAGAGAGGGAGATAGAGCCTCTTGTGCATAAGATACAATTTTCTTTTAGAGAGAATGGAACTTCCTATGAATGTGTATAAGATGCAATTTCTTTTTAAAGAGAATATAGCTTCATATGAAGAGAAACATTGATG
>NW_006500327.1:2988718-3010099 GCF_000471905.2 Amborella trichopoda
TTTCTCTTTACACATATCCCCTAACATTCTTCCCCTCTATTTCCCTCTCTCTCCTGTCTATTTCCTTTCTTTCCTATATGTGTATATGCATCTTGTCATTCTTACAGTTAATATATACCTACTCTCTGCATTTCTCAATTTACTTTTCTAATAAATATGACACACACTCTCTGCATTTCTCAATTTACTTTTCTGATAAATATGACACTGCTCAACCTCATTAATAGACTTATTTACAAGATTGGGGAATTTATCCTATTGGCAGATTTAAAAAAGGACAATGTTTTGGTGAGTCCCCTGCCTCACCTATTTACATGTGTCCTCTTTCTAAAATCCAATTTAGAGATAGATTTTGGATTTAAAAGTTTAAAGGTTAACAATGTCCATGGTGGTTAATATGAATGAACATAAAAAAAAAAAAAAACTAATCTTTAAAATAGAAAATAAATTTTTTTGACATGTTTTTATCATCATCTATTTCAAATCTGGGTGGGACCATTATTAGATTTGGTGCTATCCAAAATCACCAAGAAATCTCATATTTTGTGGAATTAAGATATTTATGGGATTGGGATATTCCCATATTTTGTGGGATTGAGATAATCTCATATTCTGTGGGATCGATTAAGATTGATCGATATTATGTAGAATTGAGATATTCTTATAATTTGTGGGATCAATATTGATATTGATAAAGTTTTTAAAAGAAATAGAAATTCAAAAAGATTAAGACTGTTTGATGGATATATATCTTGGTCTTTCGAGATATATGTTATATCAATAGAAAGTTTTCTATTTTGCGTGGATTCTTAATTATATATATGAGATGAAAGTGCAAAGAATTTGTATGCCCAATTTGGGTCACCATTGAAAATGGTGGTTCCTCTAAAGAGAGAGGGAGGTAAAGCCTTTTGTGCATAAGATGCGATTTCATTTTCGATAAAAGAGCTTTTTTGGGACAAATAGATAAAAGAGCTTCTTTGGGACAGAAACATTGTGATGATGTCTTTTTTGGATTCCCGAAGATAGAGAGGCTTATTTCTTATAGAGAAGTAGTCCCATTGAGATTTTGGATGGTTTCCATTTAGTGAGATAAAGTCTTGTTTGCTCTCAAGGTTGTTCTCTTCCTAGACAATGGTCTAGTTATGGAATAGAGATAAGAGATCGGCAGTGCTCTCGTTTGGGAGAGCAAGTTTAAAAGAGTTTGTTCGACTTGGTTATTTTTATCGATGTTTGTTTTAAAATTTTTGATGTAACTTTTATTGGTATAGTGGATTTCTGTTTGTCGTGCTCATGAATGTAGTCATTTTGAATGAACCACGTAAATCTTTGTGTTCTTGTTGTATATGTTTTATGTTTTATTTCTCATATTTTATTTGTCAAATATTAACCCATCGGATTTAAAGCTTACACGCATAACACATATCTTATATGTTGGATGCATCTGGGACTGTAAAATTGTGATACCCCGGCATATCCTACAATTTTCCATTAAACGATGTTCTCAATATGTTATATTTTATGTCGGAGTGTGGTTTGTATAAGGTTGCAACCTTATACGAACAAATTAAAGTGCACTTCTAAATTTTGTGATGATTTTCCATTAAAAGATGTTCTCAATAAGTTATATTATGTTGGGGTGTGGTTCTACTGTCAAATTAAAGTGCACAACTAAACTTTGTGAGGATATGCAATTTTGGTGTGATGCGAGAATCTATTTTTTTTTAATTATAAAATTTTAAAATTAAAAAATGGTTCAAATCAAGCAAGATTGTATAAAAATCTTAAAAATGGACAGTCTAAATAATATGTTGCAAGATACAATATTTTAGAACTTAAAATATCTTTTTTGATCTATTTATGTACATCTCAATGTCTAGATGATCTATCAAATCTTTCCCCAACATCAAAGAACCCTTTTTGAAGGATTTAATGTGCGTCCTAATTCTATGTTTTAAGGTCTCAACCTTATATGAACTTTTTTTTTTAAGACAGTTTTTTGTTGTCGTTTTTCTTTTTTTCTTTTTTTTAAGAATACCTCAAAGGTCTCAACTTTTTGTTTTTTTAAGAATGCCTCGAGGTCTCAACTGATTTAATTCATGAGTAAATATGGCAATCGGCCCGGCTTGAGCTGGCCCATCCTTGGGGCCGCACTTATCACTATAGGGCTAGGGCCGGGCCGAAATGGGCCAGCACTAGCCCTAGAGACCTGTCGTGGATCCGTGGGATGGTGGACAATCCACCCGGTGGATCTAGGTTTGAAACATTAGTTCGGATCCAAAAAGGAAAATTTCGGAAGGACATCGATGGAAAAATGAGAATAGAAAGCTGGATACAGCTAAGGTATTCAGAGCCGAGAAGAGAAATATGACAACTCAAAAAATCGGCAGATAAATTATTGCAGAAAAACCGGTGATTCCCCTTCCCACCCATTATTTCACTACTTATCTCCTGTACATAGAAGAAAAAAAATTAAAGAAAAGCAGCGAACGCACAAAACCAGTGAAAGCAACTCCATGTCTGCAACAATCCCACCCCCAGCACTCTCTCTCTCTCTGCTCCATTAAATTTAACTCTCTCTTTACTCGATTAAATAAAACAAAAAAAACCACTCACTTCAACCTCTTATCCACTCTCTTCACCCTCCATTAAATTTTTATAAAGGACCCAAAAGCACTCACCTCTCTCTTTCTCTCTCTGCAAACCAGGAGAACCCTTCCTCTTCAACCTCCATTGAAGTTCAATAAAGAAGACAAAAGAAAGCCCACCATCCTGAACCCGTCAGAAGGGCAAGCTCTTGGACGAAGAAGTCGCAGTCACAGTCTTGAAGTGCTCAGAGGGAGCAAACTCCTGAGGCAAATTCGCCCTCATAACAATCCTCCTCATATTGCTCTGCAAACTCAACTGAACCATCTCCTTCACCGCCATTCTCTCCTCACTCATATCCCCACCTCCCCATCCCTCTCCCCCACCTCCACATATCGGGGCAGACACTGGGGCCACAGCCGAGCCCCCGGCCTCTATTTGCTTCCCCTTCTCACTCTCAAAAACTCGAGAATTCTAGATGCACGTTTCTGCGCAAGAACGCTCCCAATCAGAGTGAGCTCAAGCAATGCTGACACTGCACCAGCGCTCACAAGTGCTTGCCTGTCGGCCCAGCTCTTGTGCGCGAGCATCATGATAATGTAGCACGCACTCTCTTGGCAATTAGGAGAATCAGCCCAAGTTAACGCATCTACAAGCAACGTGAACGCGTTTGGGCCTTTTGAGATGGCACGACGACCATCCGGTGTGGAACTGAGGTTAGCGAGGATTGCTAATGAGCGCTCGCTCGTGGCCATGTCCCCCAATAGGCTTAGAAGTGTGGGTACGAGGGGGGTCTCGAGGAGGGGGGCAGCATTGGAAGCGCAGATGGAGAGGTTGTAGAGGGCACGGAGAGCATCTTGCTCTGCTTGCAGGGTTGTGTTCGGGTTCACGAGAACGGAGACCAGGAAGGGTACAGCACCTGAGGAGCCAATGATGGCCTTATTCGAGTCGAGAGCGGTGAGGCCAAGGAAATTGGCCACCATTGCGTCGGAAACTGCTTGGCTCGTCAGCGTTTTTAAGAGGGCGAGCATCTTATGCACTGCTCCAGTCTTTACAATTGCTGCTTTGTTGCTGTGTACCATAGCAAGGATGGTATTGCATCAATAACAAGGCCGGAGGCAAAATGAGAAGAAAAATATCACACATTTAAAAAAAAAAATAGATTTTTTTGGGGGAAAAAATAGGGTTCGACTTAAATGTATAATTTTTTAAAAAATTAAAATTAAAATTAAAATAAATAATAGAAACAATTCAAAGTCTATTAAAGTCCAAAAAAAATAAAGAAATGAATTATGGAAAACTTTAATTTATATCCTAAAATATTTTAGAAAAATTAAAAAAAGAAAAAGGAGAACGCAATAATAAAAATTCCCAAATCATCAAAGAAATCTTGTACTTCTAAATAATACATGAAATTTTATACAAAAAAAATAATGACTTTTTAAAAGAAATTCAACAAGGAGTTGTACCGTGGAACTCGGCTGGGACCGAGTTACTCAGCCGAGTCCATTAACAGTATGCCATGTGCTTCGATTTTACGTAGGAATGGGTCTTCTCAGTTTTCTATTGTTGAAAAGAGAAAACACTGTTCTTTTTGAGGAAAAAGAGAGAACACTGTTAGTATGCTGTGCACTAGTAAAACGCCTAATTGAGATAGAAAAACAGTGAAGTTAGAAAGAAAGAAGAGTAAAGATGAATAAATGGAAAATGCTTTCAGAGTAGTATGAGAGACGGACGCGTAATGTTGTGAAGAAAGAGAGAGAGCAAATGTGGATTGCAGTATGCAAACTAAATGCTTTAGCTTCAGTACTTCAGATCTGAGCTAGAAAATCCAATGGAAAATGCTTTCAGAGCAGTATAAGATTAAGCTAGAATGATCTGTTAGCCAAAGTAAAGATTTTAGACAGAGAAATGGTTACTGGAACAAAGCAGAGGATATCAGATATCTGCGGAGGAATGCAGCTGGAATCTGAAAATTGGTCGAGAATGCGAGAGAAGGAAATTGAATAGAAAGGGGATTGGGGATCAGAGATCAACGAGGCAATGGAGGCCAAATCAGAAGCTTGAACTCATTGCAGAATACAATGCAATGCAGACACATTGCACAGATCCAGTGAGAGAGAAAGACAGAAGCAATTCACATAAACATCCCTGCTAGAGAGTCTCAGAGGGAAGCAATACAAAAACATATCCACTACCGTATGAGAGTGAGTGAGAGAGAGAGGGAATGGCCATGTATTTACAAATCCCCTGTTATATAATGAGAGAGAGAGAGAAACAATTCACATACATATCTACTGCTCTGTAATGAGAGAAAGGGGTAACTCTGGAGCAGAGAAACTTACACATCATTCCCAATGGCGAGATTCAACAAAGCATAGAGGGAAGCCACGTGAAACTCCTCATCTTCACAATCGATCATCGAAACCAGAGGAGGAATGGCTCCAAGCATAGCGAGCGCAACCCTAGCCTCTGCATCCTCTTTGGCCAATCTCCTCACATCAATGGCGGCCTCCTTCTTGGCCTTCCCCTCTCCGAACTGCAAAACCTTAACCACTCTCTGAAACGCACTGAAAACTTCCATTTTCTTCTTCACCTCTCCATCAACATCACCAAGCGATTCTACTTCCCATTTCAAGAGCTCTGATAACCTCTCTGATCCCTCATTCCTCTTCTTTAAATCGCTCATTTCCTTCTTTTCTTTCTTTTTCTTCGATCTCTGCAACTGCTCTTGTGAAGAGACGACCGATGTCCGGCCACATCGCATTGTGTCAATGAGCCTCAGACCAATGCAAGAGCTGCGGAGAGCAGGCCAAAGGCGAGAACCATGGCGGTTGAGGACGACCGATCCGCCAACACCTCTTTGTACCTTCGCCATTTTACTCTGTAAAAGCGAAGGTTGATAGCCCTACATTGTGAAGAGAGAAAGTAGAAGAAGAAGAAGATGAAGTTCCAGAGATTGAAGAAAATGCAGGTTAAAAGAAGGTGTCATAGTTGGAGAAGCAGACAAGGATGAGAACAGAGTGGATTAGTGTAGAGAGAGAAGGATTGCAAGATCTGTACAAAGTGGAAGGATTCAAGGATTTCAGAAAACACAAGTTTAAGAAGATGGGAGGACTCAGATTTTAGAGAGAGAAAGAGGATTGTTAAGGAAGTAGAAGTAGAGAGAGGGTTTGCAGAATGAAAGAATTTAGCGATTTAAATAAACAGAAGTTAGAGAGAGAAAGATGAGAGAGTTCCAAACCAGAAGAAACAACAGACAGGACTTTTTCAAAAAGTTAGGTTATACAAGAGAGAGTAGTGCATGTAGTAGAGAGAAAGAGAGAGAGAAAGAAGGAAGAGAGAAAGCTTGGAGAAAGGGAAACGAATGGAAGGTTGGCGGGGCCGGGGCCGGGGCCGGGGCCGGGGCGGAGCAGCAGAATAGAAGCAATGGGTCCAGCTGCTGCTATTTATATAGAAATCGCGAAACCCGAGGCAGATCATTGGAGACACTGCCCATACTCCCGCCCTTTCCTCTCTCTCTCTCTCTACTTTCTCTCTCTTACGCTCCGCTGTCTACAACTTTACATAGAGAGGGACGGGAGTGATATGCGGGCTTCTCTATGCCCCGACGACACGCGAACTAAATATCACTTACCCAAAATGTACCCCTGTTTATAAAACAATTGCGGTCTTGCTCCTACATTGAAATCTTACCCATCCTGCCCCTGCGCACGTGCGGCGGTTCGTACGGCTACAAGGAATGGTGGGCTAATGCGCCAACACTGAGGGCAAAGAAAGTCTTATTGTATGTGATCGAGGAAAAAGTTTATATAGAGCCTAAGCTCTGAACCGGTGTTTTAAAAATGGGCGAAGAAATCGGTACAGCCCGTGCCCATTTCATCATAAAATCGGAAATCGTTCGGTTTTAGAAAGAATTGTCGATTTATTTCATCATAAAATCGGAAATCGTTCGGTTTTAGAAAGAATTGTCGATTTTTATCTGGTTCACGAATGTGCTTTCGTTCTTCCGTGCGCGTTCACACGTGCAAGGTTGCCGATTTCATCATAAAATCGGAAATCGTTCGGTTTTAGAAATAATCGCCGATTTTTATCTGGTTCACGCATGTGCTTTCGTTCGTCCGTGCGCGTTCACACGTGCACACGTGTAAGGTTGCCGATTTCATCATAAAATCGGAAATCGTTCGGTTTTAGAAATAATCGTCGATTTTTTTCTGGTTCACGCACGTGCTTTCGTTCGTCCGTGCGCGTTCACACGTGCAAGGTTGTCGATTCACTGTATAGTATCGGATGGTGACGTCATGTCTCGGCATGTATGATGTTTTCAAAGGTAATTGGGATATTTATCTTAAAAATGAAGGTAATTTTTGATATTGTTGGATGGCAGTACCACATTCATATATAACCATGTGTTACCCCATGTACCGTTCGCTCGCACGCTGTTGAAGAGCTCATCCTCACATCTTTTATAAACTTGGAAGTCGCTTGATATTTCCGATGTGGGACAATTCCCACTTGCCTTCAACAGCGTGCAAGCCATCGTCACCCAAGCCATTAACTATTGCAAGCCATTATCCATATGTGTAGCGTTTTAATTTAGCGTGTCAAATTAATAGCACTAATAAACGGCTATATAAAATTAAAAAATAAATTAATAGCACTCATTAATTTAGTGTGTCAAATTAAAAAATAGCCATATAAATTTTTTTGATGTTTATTAGTAAAATAGTTTTTTCGATGGGTTTTATTACAATATTTTATTTTATTTTTTTATTTTTTTGTAGCTATTGTGCATATTGCCGATAGGATTTTTTTTTGAATTTTAGCATCTTTATTTTTCATTTTTTTGGGTAAAGTTATTTTGAATCTTTTAATATAATTACATTAGAATTTATTGGTGGTTTTATTTTTAATTTTAGTCATATGATATGGAAGCCTCTTCTAATAATTTTTTAATCACTTTTCAATTAGATAATATTCTAAAATATTTTTAATTTGTTATTATTTTTCTAATAAAATAATTATAAAATATAAACTAATAATTATAATTTCAGTATATAATATTATAATTAGTTAAGTTGTAATAATTTTGGATTATAGTTAGTTAGGTTGTAATAATTTAGGTTTTTATTAGGGTTTTTCGGCAAAACAAGATTTTAATGGCCATTCTTTCATTGATTAGTCTACACTTTATAATAGTCCATGTATAATTATATATTTTATCTATGATAATTCTATGATTTTTTTTTATGTGATGCAAATTTAATATTTAATTTAAGTTTATACTGGGAAAGAGCATCTCAATATATACAAATTGATGAGAAAAATGAAAGTTAATAATATAGTACCCTCATTTCTTATTGGATTCCTAAAAAACAACATTTATAATGAATTTTAATCATTTTTTCGGATTTTTTGGAAGCTTTAATCCGACCGATCCAGTCGATTCCCGATCCGGATCACCGATTCGTCGATCCGGATCGGTTTTTGAGATGCCCGATCCGGGTCACCGATCCGCTTTTTAAACCATTGCTCTGAACAATCAAATTACACGTTATTTTGACGCTCAAATATCGTCAAATTGATTAAATTGGCGTCACAGTTAAATTTTAAGTTTTAAAAATAGTACATCTTGTAATGTATTTTGAGACCATTAATTTTTCAAGTTTTCATAGATCTACTCGATCTATATTATATTTGAAGCTTTAAATTTTATAATTAGATATAAAAATATTTTTCAAGGCTATCACAAAAATTCAGCTTTATACAAATTGCACCCATTTATTTTAGTATGAATTTATATATAAGGTCTAGGCTTTATGAAAACAAAATAAAGCCTCACCTCAAACCCTCACCCGAATAGCACTTTTGGCAACAAAATTTTTCCTGATGGCTCTGAAATCAATTCCATCATCGACAATAAAATTTGAAACTCAAAATTATATGTAAATGCTTGTTTTTAGTGCGAAATGAATTATCTAAATAATTTGTTACAATATACATTATTTTGAGAGTTGAAATCCTTTTTTTTTCTCAATCATAATGTTCAAGTTGAGATGATCAATGTGATGGTTTCCCAATGTTTATATTACAATTTTGGATGAGTTGTCAGGTGAGACTCCACTTATTACAATTTTGGATGAGTTGTCAGGTGAGGCTTGACTTATTTTGATAGGGTTGCGGCCCTATCCAACTATTTTGAAAGTTTATTAAAATACAAGATAGGCTGCAACACTACTTGTATGTTTTGATTTAATTTCAAAATACTAATGAAAAGACATATGGTTATGAGTTAGAATAGGGGCATATGATAAAATTTTCAAAAATAAAAACTGCTAAAAAAAGAAAAATACTAAAAAATATATGAAAATTTGGCTCCTTAGCATTTCGATTATTTTTGATGCATTTAAGTCATTTTTATATGGAATAACTATCTTAATTATTTTCTAGAGGGGTTTACCAAAATACCTGTTTATTAATGGTGTTTAGGCCCAACTTTTTTGGCCTTTGATAAGCTCACAAAGTTTGTATTTGGATAAGAAACATTAAATTCAAACAAATTTTTAGCTAAAAACTGGTGTCTTAAAACCCTAATCGTGTGTATTTGGATAAGAAACACTAAATTCAAGCAATTTTTTAGCTAAAACTAGCGTTTTAAAACCCTAATCGGTTGTCGGGCTGCTTACTAGTTGGACTAATCTAGATAAGCGATCTGGGTTGGATGGGACCGATTCCCTAGTGTGAGAATTAATCCCAAAAGAAATTTGAATATGTTTTTTGAGTTGTTTTAATAATTAAACACAATAATAAATGGAATTTGTGGAATTGAGAAAGTCAGCCCATCCGAATTGCCAAATTTCCAAACGGCATCGGCATCGGCATCGGCATCGCTTGGTTGTCTAACGCAACAAGGTGAGTAAGTATAGATAGATCAATTCCCGATTTCGTTAGAAAACAAGATCGATTCTCAATCCAAATCACTGACAACTTCAAGATGATATTGTTGACATTTTCACTCGATCTGGTATAAACTTGGAAAAGGTAATATATAATAATCTTACAGTAAATACCAAACATAAAGAAAAAGATATCCTCCAAAACTCGAAACCATTTCACCTGCTACATCACCGTCTATCAATCGATTGCACCGTGCATAGACACTAATACGAGCATGCAATATTTTTGATCCTGTTATGTTAAAAATCATCCCATCACAGGGTACTTAAACCTTAAAAATGGGACAGGAAAAACGTTTGAGAAATGGACGACTCGAATGGGGAAAACGTGGGTAATATTTTTATTCCATCCCCTGCCCTCATAATGAGGGAAGGAATGAATTGAGATGCAGGTGAAGCTGTCCTCACCACGTCATTTTCCCTCACTTTCAAGCACCACCGACAAATGCTATATTTTTGTGCTTCCCACTCATCCTCCTCAACATTTGAACAGCTGGTTTGGATAGAAGACGACCTATGTAACCCTTGGACTTCTATAAAGCCATATGTTCCTAAAAAATGGATGGCTCTTCATTTTTTTATGGAAGGCTTGGATGTATATATATGTCGCATTCTACAGCAACAAAATCGGTCCCTAAATTTTCGAGATCGACGTGTACGGTTAGGGCAAGGCATATCATTTATGATAAAAAAAAGGGAGTAAATGTTTCTATACTTCCCTTATATAATAGAAGATATATGCTTCTCCGACCATCCAGCCACCCAATTTTGTTCAAGTGAGTCACTCACCGTTTGATCTTAGATCCGAAACATCATGGTATTTTATTTTAAAGTTTTCTTATACAAATTATATAAATATAAAATTTAGTATGTGCCTTCTTCTCATTGGGGTGAACTTACAAAAAATATTAAAAATAATTTTTTGATTAAATAAAATGACCAAAATACCTATTGAAACCTTCAAAGGTATTTTGATCATTTTATTTTATAGTGAATTTTTCTATATATTTTTTACACGTGCAAGCTTAGTAGAGGATTGGATGCCAAAAATTTTGGGTAAAAGTATTTAATAGAAAAAATTTAAAAAAAAAAATAGAGATGTGATATTGTGATTGGGGCCATCTTAGCCCTCCATTCAGAATGGAGAGATTTGGATAAGGAGAAGTATATAAGTTTTATGTTGCAGAGAAAGCATAGAAAACTTCCCCAAAAAAAGGGGTCATCTCAAAACCTCACCAAAAAATGTAGTTGAGCAATAGAAATCCCTAATGGTTTGAAATGGATTCTCGTCCTGATTACGAAATTTGCAGATCTGGTAGATGTATAATACTTGAAAATGACCAACCAAAATAATATAAGATGCACTATTTTATGACTTGAAATTTATTTTTCTCGCCTCCAGTTACATAATTGTTAAGATCAAGATGCTTAATTTGAAAGTTTTTAATGAATAACTGCATTTTCTAGTGAGATTTAAAATGCGGCTTTACTTTCAATGACAAAGCCTCAAGTTTTACATTGTCTTTTTATGTTTTTCCCAATTTTGTATTCTTTCTTTTTCCTCCTGGGGCATCGCTATCATGATCATCTACACCTTTCATTTTCTCAATAAAATTATGTTAATGTTTTAAAAAAAATTAAAAAAAAAACTGTAAATTTTACGCTACCTTGTACATGACCCTTTAAGTATTTAAGAGTTAAGATTGAGCATATTACCCACATTAAATAAAGAGAAAATTTCATATAAAACCTTAATTTCTCATATTATTTTATGGTAGACGCTCGTTCCGTTTT
Source organism: Amborella trichopoda (assembly GCF_000471905.2). Next base: position 3,000,055 of record NW_006500327.1, read on the forward strand.
TTTTCAAACGGCATAAAGAAACCCCTAAAGATTTTACCATACCCCCTCATCTCTTATCTCCCTCTTTTTTATTGACTTTTGATCATAAAAATTAACCCCAAAAAATCTTTTTATACCATTTCAACCCAAAAACGTTTTTAATGGGTGGAAAGGGGAAAATAGGGTTAAAAACGTTTTTAGGTTGAAATGGTATAAAAAAATTTTGTTGGAGCGAATTTTTATGTTCAAAAGTTAATAAAAGATGGAGATAAGAGATGAGGGGGTGCGGTGAAATTTTTAAAGGTTTTTTTATGCCGCTTGAAACAAAAACGAATTGAGGGTCTACCATGAAATAACATGAGGAATTAAGGTTCTATATGAAATTTTCCCTTACATGAAAGCTATTGTGATATACTCATGTCATAATTTGGGTTTTTTCTATTTACTTGGGGATATAAATTTCCTATTGTGAAAGAATTTTCTTTCCTTTTTTTTTTAAACATTACGTGCTATTAAGATAATGAAAGGTGCCGCAAAGAAAAACAAGAAAAGAAGAAGAAACAACAAAAAAAAAAGAGCTAAGGCGTCGTGGCTTGCGTAGCTATTGTGAAAGAATTTATACGAACTGGTAGAGAATTTCTTATTTGATTTCTCATAGAAAAGGTTTTCTTCTTGAATTGTGATTCTAGATGCGTATGCTCCAATGAATTGTTTTCCAAATTTAAATTAGTGATTGTATATATAATAAGTATAATTCTCTTACTTACCCAAAAATAAAAAATTATAATCCACTTAATAAGTCTGTTACTCTTAGTGGGATTTAATAATAAGTACAGTGCTCTTCATGGGATTTAATAAATACAATACTCTTCATAGATCGTAGGAGAATGAAGGTGGAATCATTTTGAAGAAAACAGCAAATGCTATGTGTTTGCCCTTGGAATTTGATAATGCTCCCCTACATTCTTAATAATCTACCCAGCCATGATGCTCTCTCTCTCTCTCTCTCTCTCTCTCTCTCTCTCTCTCAAAATAAACAATAAGAACTTGTGCTAACAAATGCATTTGCTAAATGAGTGTTTTAATAATAAAAGTAATTGAATTTTGAGGTTTTTTTTTTTTGGTAGTTTAGTGAAAAAGGGCCCGCTATGTATAGTAGGAATGGAACCCAATGTGTCATATTGTGGGGACCCGCTGCTCTGACCACAAGCGTTGAAGCTATTCTTGATATTAAGATCTTACCATCTGAAAAATTGGATGATTTGGGTGAATATCTGGACCCATTTTTTGGGGACACATATATAGGTGTATTAATTTAGTTATTTATCTATTGGATATTGACCGTTGAGGAAGCCATGTTAAAATTGCTAAAGTGTATTTTCTAAAAATCATATTAGTTTTATGTTATTTTATTTTGAGTGATGTAGTTAGGTTGTATTTGTAAGTTTGTGTAGCAAAAAGTCATGAAACTACTAGGTGGTTAGTAGTTCTTGAAAGTGGGTAGTTTTTATAGGAAATATGGTCGTAAAAAACCTCTATTTCAAGAGAGACGTGTGGTGAAAAAAATGGATTACATGTATTAAGGTTAATATTGGGTGTACATATTGTAATGCCTTTGTGTACCATATTTTTCATCTTTGAATGAAAGGTTTTCTTCCACCTCATGTTAATTGTTCTTTTTCGTCTCTTTGGTTATGAGTCTTGGGCTAGTGTGACATTGTTGCACTAATTGAGAAGCAGAATGTTGTAGTATTATGACATCCGTCTTTCTCTACAAGTCATAACCATAATTATTAAAACCGGACTGGATCACCCAGTTTGATCGGTCACATTGTATCTAAAGCAAAAACCTTGATTGGTTGAAAAACATACAAAACTAGTATTTGGTGAGTTTGATTTTGCCTGGTTGGATAAGTTGAGCAAACTTTAGAAATATTTTAAACTATTTTTTTTATTTTTTTACTTTTTAAAATCTACTCCAACATGTTAAATTAGTTATTGAATAAGTTTTAATTGGATCAGACGTCTCAACGATTTAGAGGCTAGTCCGATGACAATCACAATCACGATTTGAATTGGGATCTTAAAAATAGCTCAGATTAGGTTTTCAAGCGAGTGAATAGACATGCTTCCTAGGAGCATATAATCCTTTGCCAAGTTTAAACAATAATCCAAGCTTTATCAAGGTCATTTTCCTTGTAAAACCTCTAGATTGGCCGATGCTCTTCTCTACCCCTAGGTGAAATGTTTATAAACAATGACACCAATTATAATATAGAAGTATTTTTCGAATGACAAATTTGGGATTGTACAAAATGGGACCATTGATTTTCAATACAAATAAGTTACAATTACTTTGGGTTATCGAATATGAAATGTAATAGATAAAAGTGAATCACAACATTTGAAGAATTTTATTTTAGACATTGTGTCCAAACAACGACACATCTTCCACCCGATTTCAAATCTAGATAAAAAATGATGGTTGTGACGTCTTTGTATAAAAAATAAATAACCTCTATGCATTTCTAACAAAAATATAGTCTCTCTTTATAATATGCTATCCGTGACATAAATATGGCCTATCTCTCTCTAGCAAATGCCATTATTAATAATGACACCAACATAACATAGTGGTGGTGTGAGCCCCAACGTCTCTTAAAATACCAAAAACAAAATCCAACCACTCAAAATGCTCCTTATCTTCCAAAAAGTTGGATCATTAAACCCCCCATATGGCTGGGATATCATTCTCCTCTCTCCATAAATGGCAGGTGCCAAGTTCTTGACGATTATATTCTCTCGCTCTCTGTAACTCTTTCTCTCTCTAGAGCCATACAAAACCTTGTACAGAGGGCAATATTGCGAGGTGGGTGGAGCCACAAGTATAATTATGGAAGAGGATTTGGTATCTCCATCTGAAGTCTTGATTCTTGGAGTTTTAAATGGGAGGTGAGAGTTAGAGAGAGAATTGCAAAGAGCCCAAGTACCTGGACTGTGCATAGGGACTGCAAAAACTCATTAATGCACCATGCCTTTCTTCACCCTAAAAAATCTTACTCCCATCCCTATAACCAATAAATGCTACATGCATTGTGCCGGATACCTTGCAAAATACAAAATTCAAGTTCTCTCTCTCTTTTTTTCACGTAAATAGTGATGGCAGGACGATTAGTGAGAGAGATGGAAGAAATCATGTCTGGGCAAGGATGTTGTGGATTCGAAGTAATTTGTGCTTTTTGGTGCCCACTTTTAATAGGACATGAATGATTTTTCGGTGCAATCATTCACGCATCCAATAGCTTAAATGACATTAACAATAACAGAGAAATCTGGAGAATAGAGAAAGCATGCAATGAGATTGTTCATACGGAATATCAATGGTCTTTTAGTGGCACATGCAATTAGGTGGTTAGGGATATGCCATTGATCATGTGGGAGGTTTGTAATTTTGGTTTTGAATTTGGTGAGATGCTCTTAGCTACCTAATGGTTAGGGCTGATTGTGACCTGTTATTAAAATCAAACTAGTCTAACTGGTTGGATTGCCAACTGGTGTCATTATTAATCTGGTCCAAAACTCAAACCTGGGTGTGGCCACAAAATGGTTAAAATGAATGTTTGATCAAATCTGGCCTCTTCGACCAACTTATTTTGAGCTCTATTAGACAAATCAAAAACAAGATTTAACAACTTTTTTAAAAATATGATTTCATATTTTTAGATTATTTTTATATTTTTTATTTTTTTAAAATATGGTGTAATTGTTCAACCAGTGGTCAAATCAATTTTGACTGGATTAAACCATACACCAAACTAATTTGGGAGGCGGTCTCGTTCTCATATAGATGATAATACCAATATTGTTCTTCTTGTACCAAAATTTATATTACCCGATCTTGAAAAACAAAGGAAAAAAAAAAAAAATAAGGGTAAAGAGCGCTTATGAAGAGAACCTCAAAAACAAGGGAAGCAAGAAATGAGTTGGGGGCGTTGAGCTGCTCTCAAGGCATATAAGATTTATGATTGAGGGCATATAGTGTGCTCTTGCCATATCACGTTGTATACTTGCTTCCTTGGACAAAAAAGATGTTTGGGTAGATGTATTCGTAAAATTTTGGGATCTATTTTGGAATCACTAAAATACTTTTAGAACGAGTTTGGATTTTTAGTTCCAAAACACTTTGATCTATTTTTTCAAAGTACGAATGGTCTCCGATTTCTTAAGTGTTTATTCTTTTTCAAGCACACTTAGTATGATTATTATTATTATTTAGATTGGTCACAAGGTTTAAGTTACATGCCCAAAAACTCCGGTCCTAAAAGTTGTACTGAATAAAGGTTCTACCCCTTTTGTCACTTGAATTTTAGGTTACTTGCCCAAAAGAGAGTAATATATTTATATATGCTTATGTGTTTCCTGAAGGGTGGTAAGGATTAGTCATCCCAGAAATGCCATAGGGGCATCACATGGCCAGGACAGAGGTAAGTTTAAATTTTACTGCTACTACAAAGAAAACACTCAAATCAAAACATGTTTTAGAGAATCTAAACATCACAAGTTTCATAACTTTTTGTTATTATAAAGAAAGATAATTTCTACCCTACGTTGAGGTTAGATCAATGTGCATTACTCTAGGGAGCATCAAAAGAGAGAGAGGGGCCGCATAGTGTTTCTCTCTCTTTCTTTTAGAAAAATAAAAATGGTAATAGAAGATAAAAATTATCTTGGACCCTACACCTTTTAGAAAGGCACTCGAAAGATGCGCCGATGTGGATACGCATTGACTTGCACAAACGGCAAATCTGCAACGACATAAGACGACCAGTCCTGCAACTTTAGGCAGTGGTCAACCTTTTGTGTTCACATGATAATAATAATAAAGCCCGGAAATTCTTAGCAGCAGCCTTAGAAAGAGCGAGAGGGGCATCGGTTTTAGAGAGAGAGACCATCGATTTTAGAGGAAGACAGGCATAGATTTTTGGGTTCTTGGACGGTGGTTAGGGTGTAACGGCTGCATCACAGGGTTCAAATCCCCACCTGCCCATAAAGAGATGAGCATTCAAGCACATGCAAGGAAAGAGAGAGAGCGAGAGGCCTTTATACACATTTCACAACAATGGATATAGAGAGAGAGGCATTTACACACATTTCACATCAATCCATTGTTCAATGGTATTAGACTCCATTCTAAACAAATGGTTGGGGCCCAAATCTCCACTAACTAATTCGTTAGCGTTTAACGACTTGCAAGGCTACGTCTTAGGCTCAATTCTTTAACGACTTGCAAGGCTACGTCCTAAGCTCAATTCTTACCAAAGGTAAATGTCCTCTCCCTACTGACTCACTTAAAAAATATTAAAAACAAGTCGTCAAAACTCTACTTTCCCTTTTAACTTGTGCATACAAAAATTTACATGCGGAAATCCAGAAACCAAATCTCAAACTAGAGAGAGGAATCAGTCATATGCAACCAATGGCTCCTTCATGTAAATCCAAAAACCAAATCTCAAAGTAGAGAGAGGAATCAGTAATTTGCAACCAATGGCTCCTTAAAGGCAACGTCCTCTGCTTTCTTGATAAGCAGGCGGCCATCACGAGCATCAACCATTACAATGTCCTCTTCCTTGAAATCCCCTCTCAGAAGTGTGAGAGCAATCTCATTCTCAACCATTTGTTGTATCACTCGCTTCACTGGTCTCGCCCCATAGTTGGGGTCAAACCCTAATTTCCCGAGCAGTTCAACAGCTTCTCTTGTGAACTGAAGATCAATCTTCTTCTGGTTAAGCCGGTGCTTCAGTCGGTTAAGCTGCATGACAGACCCAATTCGTGTCAAAATGAAAGAGAGATAGATACACACTCACACGCATAACCTGCTACTTAGAGAGAGGCATTCATGCCCCCACTAATACATTGCACTCATGCACAACCTCTGACGTTTGATGAGATAGAGAAGCCTTCCTATCATGTCCCAATAATGCAGTGCATGTGTGCTCGTGGGTGAACACACGTGCATGCATGTATGTACGCACGTGCATGTGTGAGAGAGAGAGAGAGGGAGAGGCACTCAAGCACAACCCCCTGATGTTTGATGAGAGAAGCATTAATATGATGCCCCCACTAATACAGTGAATGTCCATGTTAGCGTGCATGCATGTGTGTGTGAGAGAGAGAGGGAGAGAGAGAGAGTTACCTGTATCTCAACGATCCGGTTGATCTCCTTGGAATCCAACGGCTGGAACACAATATACTCATCTATCCTGTTCATGAACTCTGGCATGAACGTCTGTCTAGCCAACTCTACGACCTGCTTCTTCATCAACTCATACACTATCTCCTTTGTATCATGCGTATTCCTCAATGTCTCCAATATGAAATGAGACCCAATATTTGAAGTCATTATAACCACACAGTTTGTAAAGCTCACTGTTCTCCCCTGAGCATCAGTAATTCTCCCATCATCCAAAACTTGTAACAAAATGTTAAACACATCATGATGAGCCTTTTCTATCTCATCAAAGAGAACAACAGAATAAGGCCTTCTTCGAACAGCTTCAGTTAATTGCCCTCCCTCTTCAAACCCAACATAACCAGGTGGAGCCCCCACTAACCTTGAAACTGAATGCTTCTCCATATACTCGGTCATATCTATTCTCACAAGGGCATTTTCAGTGTTAAAAAGGTAAGCTGCTAAGGCTTTTGCTAACTCGGTTTTTCCAACTCCTGTGGGCCCCATGAACAAGAAGCTCGAGATTGGTCGGTTGGGGTCAGAGAGGCCCGCTCTCGATCGTCGAATTGCATTAGCCACCGATTTAACAGCAATCTCTTGGCCCACGACCCTCTCGTGGAGGACATCTTCCAAATGGATAAGTTTGTCCCTCTCGGATTGTTGGAGGTTGGAGAGGGGTATTCCTGTCCATTTGCTCACTATTTCAGCGATGTCAAGATCAGTGACCTCCTCCCTAAGCATTGATTTTCCAGATTTTCGGAACTCAGAGAGTTCGCGTTCAGCCTCTTCAAGCTGCCTTTGAAGGGTCATGAGGGTCCCGTATTTCAGCTCGGCTGCTCGGTTTAGATTGTATTCGCGCTCAGCTGCCTCCATCTCTAAATTGACTCTATCAAGCTATAAAATATAATGACAGGAATTAGGCCCCTCCTTTTCTCTTCCCATAGATGAAAATAAACCACTTAAAAAAATATTAATGACAAATAGGTGGAAGAGTAGAAAATAATTTAAATGGTTTGTTGAAGCTTTGTCCCTTTTTGTAATCCTCCATACTTTTTCGTAGAAAATATTCTCAAAAGTGTAGACTCAAGTTTGAGAGAGATGCAAGGATGAAAGTTAAAAAGAAACTTCATATAAAAAATATGGAATATTGAGTTGTTCTAATTTTTCCAATGTTCTCTTTTTAAGTGAACTTTTTTTTTCCCTTCAAAACTTCCTAAGAATTTCCCCAGGAAACCAAAAATTCAAAATTATTGAAAGAAACAACAAAATTTCTCAAAATTTTGATTTGTATTCTTGTCTAAGCAGTTAGGCACAAAAACAAAAAACAAAAAAACAAAAAAAATCAAACTGATGCCATTCAAAGTATATTTGAGTTGATAAAAAGAGCAACTCGTAATTTCAGTATTCCTCTAAGAATCAATGAATATGTGATTCCTAAATTAGCCTTCAACTTCCAAACTGGCTGATTGGAAGCCTAATATGGTTATGATTCCAGGTTATAAAGCAACCGACCTCCTCTTTGATTGATCGAATTTGAGTCATGAGACCCTTCTCATATTCCCACTGCTCAGTCAACTCCTTTTGCTTTTGTTTGAGAGCTTCGAGGTCTGCTTCTAGCTTCATTAGCCGAACTTTGGATGCTTTGTCAGTGTCATTTTTCAGGGACAATTTCTCCATCTCTAACTTTAGCACCGCTCTGTCTACCTCATCTAACTCGATTGGCTTGGATGTGATTTCCATCTTTAATTTAGCAGCTGCCTCATCAACGAGATCAATAGCTGCAACAGGTTCAGGTGTAAACCTTATGTCATATGGCGTCAACAACCAACACTAGTCAGCATAGGTAAAAATATTGGCAACAATTTCGGGCTACTTCATCACCGTAAATAAAACCTTCCACTACAAAGCCAAGACTAGTAGTCTAGGGTTTGCTAGTTACAATGGAAATAAACACCCAGGACTTTGGGTGATTGCATTTGTATAATATTGAAAAAAAGAACAGAAAAAAAGACGTCAGGAAAAAGAGAATTTCAGAAAGAATTTTAAAATTTATACACGATGCTGCTTAGTTCAAAGTTGACATTTTTCCCATCTTGCTAAATATTGAGAGAACTAAGAAAAGATTTCAGCCATAAAACAATTTGAAACAAGATATATCTGTCCCCAGCCCAGACAAACTGTAGAAAGAACCAAAATTTTGCAATTTGGTGTGTACCTATAAATAATAAAGATCCCTAACATTTGCAAACGTGTACTGTCATCTGTGAAATTTGCAATAAAAATTACTTTTGTGCATTTTCAATTAAGTGTACCTTTGAAAAACAAGAGGATGAAAATGGGGAACATTAGGTTAGTTACTCACCTTTGTCTGGGAGAAATCTCTCTGTGATGTATCTATCAGCAAGAACTGCAGCAGCAACCAGGGCACTGTCTGAAATCCGAACTCCATGATGTAACTCATAGCGTTCACGAAGCCCACGAACAATAGAAATTGTGTCTTCAACCGATGGTTGGCCACAGTACACCTGCTGAAATCTACGCTCCAGAGCGGCATCCTTCTCAATATACTTCCTATATTCGTCTAAAGTTGTGGCCCCAATACAACGAAGCTCTCCTCGACCAAGCATTGGCTTCAGTAAATTGCCCGCATCCATGGCACCACTTGTAGCGCCTATACACACATCAAATTAAACATTCCAGAGAGTTCAGTCAAAAATAGAAAAGAGATAATATAGAAAAACCCAGCAGTATGGCATATGGTCTTCAATGGGCATCTACGGTCAATTCCTGACAATGGATGGAGATGGATGGAGATTAAGAAGAGAAGGTCCACCAGGAAATTCATCAAGGTGCAGGAAATCTTCTTGACAGTCATCAGGAACAGAGGGTGGATGCACCTTGGGATTATTGTGGAACATACTCCACCATTGGTTTACAGCAAATTTTTTCATTAACAAGTATGAGTCAGACAGGATAGGTGCATGAGCAACATCAGGCATGTGCATAGAAATTCAAGCATGAGGCAAGACATACAAGGCTACACAGTCCATAAACTACTCCTAGGAGCATTTGTCATCAGCACTTCCTTGGAGTGTCAAATCATAAGCCATACCTTGCAGCACATATAATCGTGTAATGCTAAACGACAATTATATACCATTTGAACAACATGCATCATACCAAACAAAATAGTTAATTATATAAGTTTGACTATAATCATGAATCATTTTAGTTTGATTATTATCTTTGGGGATATAATTTAAAATACATTTCTGACCAACAGATGGGAGTTATAACAGAAAAATAGCAATCTATGTTTGCTGGGGTCATTATGCCATAGTCAATTCTCCCGACCGGGTCAGGGCAATCTGGCCACATATATATTGGCTTTTATAAATAGCTTCCTACTTAACACACTGAAATTCAGAAACAACCAAAAACTTCTGATGGTTCACTGAAAAGCTTACTAGTCCACCCAAATAGCTCTTCATTGTCTCAACCACGGGGGAGTTAAGTTGCAACTCATAAGTTATAACATCAAGTGAATATTCCACAATGGAAGAACCCATCCCTCGCCTACTCATTCATCATTGGCCCACAACATGTAGTGAAGTAGGACCCATTAACCCTGCAACCATCCTTAAGATTTTAAGGAACCTTCCCTTAGTAAATGGTACACATCAAAAAAGCTTCTCCTTCAGCCCCTTTGCCTTGTAGTCTTAGACTTCAGAATAGGCTTGACTCGCCTGACTACCTTTTCCATATTATCACTTTCTTAAGAAAGAAAATAAATGATAAGAGTTCCTTGCCTTAATTGAGTTGGATCAAGCTTCATAT